>WURT03666865.1:0-17696 GCA_009936505.3 Holothuria glaberrima | reverse complement strand
TCCCATGGGAAGCGTTCCCCATGGGGAGCATTTCCCGTTGGCCAAAATTCCATAGGAAATTTCGCATAGGAATTTAATGGGAAATTCCATAGGTTTTTTGTAAGGGATTTTGCTATTTCCTACGTAGAAAAGACCAATTCTTGTAGGAGCTTGCCATTTCATGTAGGAATTGTACAGGAATTTCAGTTTTCCTACATAGGAACTTGTTACTTTTCTACTCCCACGTAGGAAAGTCTCACTAATTCCTGTAGGAATTAAGAGTGTATTCCCAACCTACTGTCTATTGCATGCAGCTGATGAAAGAAGGGAAGTCCTTTATGACTGGTCAATAAAGCCTGTTGTGTCACAACAAAGGACTTTTGAAATGTTTCCTCTGTAGGTGCAGTATGCTGTGTGAAGCCATAGATTTGACTTGTAGTATGTGTGTACTTTAGCAGTATGGTACATCGCATTAGTGTAGTAGCATACTCCACGGCAGTAGCAGTATGGTGCAAGTTACTCTGCAGTTGTAGTGAAGAAAGGTTGTGCATTGGACACTCAAGTGTTTAAAATCTGGAGGAAATATTGGTGTAGAATAGCTCTTCAGGACTGTGCAGTATCCAAAAAGTTTCATGGAACCATTTGATTCTATATCATTTTATTTCTGTTGGATATTTTTTACAGACACTAACAATCCGAAATTTTGACTGGAGTAACCCACTTGTAGCTTAAATTTTCTTTTGAAGCATGAATGTTAAACATTGTCACGTTATGCAGTAATTTTAAATTGCAGTAATAAGTGAATGCATGCATGCAGCTGTCTGAATGTGCTAGCGAATAGCCTTCAAGAGAGGAACATGTTCATATTTTCTCAGTAAAGTTGATGTTAGTTGAAGAGCTGTACGTCATTTCTAAAAGAAGCAACATAAAAACTAAAAACAATCAGCAATTAATCATGCAGACATGCATTTGTCCTCCTGTATCTTCTACTCAGTGGACTTATTTAAGCATACCACTTGCTTCTTCAAAGGATGAGTGACCTCTTTTAGTGCTTTGAAGTTACATAGCCATGACACCATATGCACAAGACTCCAACAGTCAGTGCATGCTCATGGCCACTAATAGATGATAATGAAAATTAATTCCCCCTCACAAAATGGAAGAGTCCCATGTGAGAAGCGATTTCCTACGTAGGAAAGCAATTTCTTATGTGGGAACTATTTCCTACAGGAAAACCGTTTCCTACAGGAACGTGCCCAAAATGTTACATAAATCCCACACAGTGATTTCATTTCATTTCAGGAAATATGTTCGGAATTTTTGCAATGGGGTGATTGCCTGAATGTTGGCCCATTCCTCTTTCGCGTTACCATCTTCAAGTATTTGCTCACTACAGTCTTTGTGAGCCCTTTTCGCATCTATGATAACTTTCCTCAGTTTGTACTTGGATCGGTGAAAAAGGTCGGGATTTATGTATTTTGTCCGGTATGCCGCATCATTGGCTCTGATCTTGGCCTTACCGTTTCGTTACACCAAGATTTGTTATTTGGGTATGCGTAACAATCTTGCTTGGGATAAAGATATCTTGGCAAAAGTTTATGTAAGCAGTCACTGTGTCAGTGAAACAGTGCAGGTCATTTCTTTGTTTAAAAACATCCCAATCAGTGTCAAGGAAACAGTCTTGAAGGGAATTGATCGCCTCAGCAGACCTTACTTTGACAGTTCGTTTAATCGGCTTGGAGGACTTAAGTTTTGTTTGTAAACAGGTATGAGAAATACGGTTGAGTGATCAGAATTGCCAATACTCGCCCGGTGAGACGGATTTGTAAGCTTGCTTCACTTTTCAATAGCAGTGATCCAAGCTGCTGTTGTCACGCGTTGGGCAATTCACATACTGCTTGAATTCAGGAACTGAACTCTTTAAAGTACAGAAGCTTGGTTAAAATACCGTGATGCAACCTGAGAGAGTATTGGGATAGGAATTCTCATAGCTTGTGATAATGTCCTATAAGCTTTCCACAGCTACATTCGTATCTACACGGGGATGTATGTATACCGCTGTGAGATTCACCGATGAAAAATCACGCGGGAGATAATAGGGTCTACACTTTATTGTTAGATGCTCCATATCAGTAGTGATTCCTTGGGGAAATTATTTTAACATCTTGGCACCATTTATTGTTTATGAGGAAACATACACGTCCTCCCTGAGACTTTCCTGTAACTAAACGATTCCGATCATGTCTATATATACTAAATCCAGGCGGCTAAAATGCACAGTCGGGATGCTCTGAGCTGCTCGAAGTTATACCATTTAAGTGACAAATTCACTTATCAAACCAGGTTACTGAAATCTGAGTAAACTCGCCCCATATATTTGGCCATATTTCTTCTCCTACTTGAGCCTTTTACCTCCACAATTAATTAAAGACCTGCCATGGCTACTTTCATGTTTTGTCACTATTCAATAAATTGCTCTAACAGTCCCCGAAGGGGGTAGACTTTTCTCAGTCCTGAGCTCCTTGCGATACATGTCATCCACTGATCACATCAAGGTGTCATGTTTTGCACATGGGCAAACCCCGGGTGGCCTCTGTAGTAATCGGGGTGGCCTAGTTTATAGTCTATATCATGCGCTTGTCCTTCATTATTTAACATTTACCCATTTTAAGAATACCGTCCTTCTACACTGTTCTTTAAATTGAAACGTTACTTGAAAAAAACATTTATCTACTGCAGCAGCTGATGGTAATAAACCCTCCCCGTCTGTTCTTATTTCAAAATTTTACATTTATAGATGTATACCTGAATTCCTCGAGTTTAACATTTCATGAAGATTAAACTCTTTCTGGTTAGTTTGTGCTCACCGTGGTCAGGAATGTGATATTTCACGACCTTGAATATTCCACCTTTATGTCAACATTTTGTCCAAACCTCCAAACTTTCAGACGTTTATCTTATTAGCGGCCTGAACTTAACCAGCTAACACACCCATTTGGGCCCGATCTAGGGCAAAATTGGGCTACCAATTGGGCTACCAATTGGGCTACCAATTGGGACCGAGCTGGGCTTCCCAATTGGGGCCCAATTAATTTTGTCAGGTAGTTTTAATAAGGACCCAATTGGGCTAACCGATTTGGTGAAAAGTGAGTCTTTATTGGGCCCCAATTGGGCCAACGGATTCTGCCTCAAATGGGCCCTTGTTTAGCCCCCATTGGACTAACAGATTTGACCCAAATTGGGCTTAAGTTAGGCTGTTACTGGGAGTGATTGCTTTCACCCAAACTGGATCCTTTTTGGGTTTTAATTGGGGTAACTGATTAGGGGAGAAATTGGGTCCCACCTGGGTTTATTTGAGGTACACGGTATTCCCATACTGCCTTCGAAAATGGGACCTTTAAGCTAACCGAAGGGCTATGAGAAATTTGATATTCTGACAGTAGTAGCAGTAGTATTCTTCCTTTTTGCTATCAAAAAGCATTTTATCATTCTTTCAAAATATTAGTAAAAAGCCAGTCTCCCGGATGGAGTATACGAGCTTGAAATTTCCAGCATAAAAAACAAAGTTCATGTCCCCTTAAATACAGTTTAGTAGGTCTGAGCTGCAAAATTAAAATTTATCCACTGTTAAATGTCCTCATAGAAAGAGGTAGCAGATCCTGTACCACATGTAGAAACATACAGAATATTGTGCAAATGAGATGAGCAACCAAGGTCCAAAGAACAAAAGATTAAAGAAAAAACTGTTGCCTGCCGGCTCAAGAACATGAACAGTCCAGTTATGTAAGCACACTACAGTAATTTGAAGTCCCAAGAACTCGTTAAAAATCAAACTATCCACTACTTCCAGCTGGACATCTTGATTGAGACCTTACAGAAAAAGTCTGAAACTTAGACAAGTTGAGTTCTGCTGCGTATCTCCTCATGCATTGCTGAGTGTGCTTTCACAGCTCTACTGTTTACTCTGTGCGTACCATTCCTTTGTACTGCCTCTGGTCGGTAGTGCACAATGCACTGTCTACATTGTGCTCAGGCAGTGATACACAGGAAGATGGCTTTTTTGAAAAGGTGGCTTTTTTGAAAAGGTGGCTTTTGTTCCACTGAGGTGCCTTTGTCCAATGGCAAAAGAGATCAGGTTTAACTCCAAAGCTGCATATATGCATGAACAAACGTCCTTGCGGTAGGACCATGGAGATATTACGTAATAGCTCCATGGGAGGACTTATAGAGAAGTTACTTTTGCTTGGAGTATGTGTTTAAAGCTCGTGCATATAATATGTCAGTGTGGAAATGGTTGGAAGTCTGCTTAGTTTAGTTAATGGTCAGGATACTTAAAAAGGTATGGGAGCTACATCTGTAAGTTACATATAACTATTTGCAAGTTAATTCACATTGAATAGAAAGGTTTTATACAGATCTGTGCTGGCAAATATATTGAGGAAAGTATTGCCTTAAAACTATTTTAAAATAATTTTAAATATAGCTGGCCCAACAAGGCCCTGAGTGGGTTCCACCTGGGCCTTGAAATTCCATGGCCCAACTCAAACCCAAGTAAATCCCGAGTTGATTCATATTTAACATTTAGGTTAATACAGATCTGTGCTGGTATATAGATGGAATTTTTGTCTAAAACCGTTTTGAAATTGAAGAACAACCTAATTGGGTCCTGGTTGGGTCCCACTTGGACCTTGAATTCAATAGCCCAACTCAAATTCAAGTAAATCCCGAGTTGATTAGGATTTAACATTTAGGTTAATACAGATCTGTGCTGGTATACAGATGGAAATATTGCCTAAAACCGTCTTGAAAATTAAAAAAAAATACCTTATTGGGTCCTTGTTGGGTCCCACTTGGACCTTGAATTCCATAGGCCAAGACAAGTCCAAGTAAAACGTTAGCTACGTTAATGCAATTGTTTTTGTTTTAAGGTTATTACAGATAAATAAATACTATTTTACCATAGCTTCATGAAAATATTGTGATAAAATTGTTTTGAAATAAGTTTAACCCTAGCCTGATAAGGGCCTAATTGGGCCCGGTTGGGAGCAAATCGGGCAAAATGAAGTCATAAGACAAGCTAAGATCAATTTAACCAACGGAATTACTGCTCAGTTTCAACAAAAAGAATCTATAACAACATTGTCCAATGATTGATTTTAATTTTGTTTCATTTGAATACATTGATTCCCAATCTGGCCCCAAGAATGGCCTACACAGTTTATAGCCTAGCTTAAGCACAATTTATCACATGTAATTAACTGCTTAATTTTAAACTTAAGTATGTGCAATACAAACAGAAAATAATGTTTATGCAAAAAAGGAATCTCTTACAACTAATCTAAATGTTTTATAATTGTAGCCCACATGGTTCCCAGTTGGGGCCCTAGAATAAAACCCAACCTTAGCCCAAGCCTCATTAAGCCCAAGACGCCCAAGCGGAGCCCAATGGACCAAATTGGACTTGCTTGCTGGGTAGTAGACCTAGGTTGATGATGGCCGAAGGTTTGCCTACCCACTGTGCCTTTTAGATGTTTCAAAAATCTAATGGTTACCACAGTAACCATTTCCCCAGATCAGTAACCCTCATTTTGAAATGGATTCCATCATCCTCTCCCCTGCTGGATAAAATAAAACGAGAATTTTCAGAATCTAAGAAAAATGGAAGGTCCACCGTTATCCAAATTAGTTTTAAAATAAATATATTTCTACGAAACCCGGGGTGACAATGTTACTGTAAATATATGCATACGCATACTGGTCAGTGGCCTGGCTGGCCATTACAATTGAGGGTAGCGACGGCGCCTGGCTTTGCCAGATGGACTGCTGGCGCCCTTGTCAGCTTTTACTTACTGACTTGTAACTTTAAACGGTATGGGGAAGAATCCACGAAATTGGGTTTAATTTAGCCTGAAACTTTTATGTGCACTTCCCGGCTACACTACGCAGAAAAGGAAAATTACTTTCCTCATCATTCATTGTAAACTTGATTTGTAAAGGTATGTTAGTGATTGGGCAACTTGAATATGTACAGGTTGGACCTTTTTATTCTTTAAATTTAAAGAGCAGTAGCAGGTGGCCAAACAAGTTAAAGTCTGTTATTATGAACATTCAAGAACACATTTGTCACATCAATAAGGAAACCATTCTTGATTTAGTACAGGGTGCCTGGGTAAGCTCAATGGAGGAGGGGATGTTGACTTATTTTACTTCTTCAAAGGGACCGCCAGCTATTTCATTCTCTACCCGCACCCCAGTCTGATGACGCCTCTTGCCGTAACCGAACGTTGATGTTGATGACAATATAGCACTAGATAATAACTGCGTGACCTACCATCATAATATCGAATTATCCTGTTGAGAGGCTGGATATTCATGTTTCCACAGTGAAGCTTTGCCCCTCTTTTATGTGACATATACCCACCTGAACCTGTGCTTCAGATGTATTAAGGGTTACCTTTAGAATAATGTTAAAATCGTTAGACCCATGCAACTTTATCCTTTCTCTTTCATGTTATGACAAAGTGGTTTTGCTTATTTCAAAAGTTACTATTATGTTGCTTTTACTTTCCAATATTGAAACCTTTACTTTAGTTTAAGTTACCACATAATAAAACGCATCTGAACACACATTTAACTAAGGCAATTGGACCTGAATCGTTTAATAAGAAGAATGCCTTCCTCCATGACCCATGAAATGATTGTTTATGACAACCTCAGGTACATTCATTTTAGCCTAACAGAGATTATAGAGGAAACAGCCTGCACCAAGGTGACTTTTTACAGTTTACTGAGGCTTGTGTACCTGTGTTGCCTTCTTCCAGTCAAACAGTAAATTTATGAGAGGTTGGTGAAAAAAAAGTCGAATTTCCGGCCAAAGAGGAACAAGACGGTTACAATGAGTCATTGAATTGACATGACTCAAACATGATAAAAATCCTTTCTGTCAGTTTACTTTGGTTGTAAAAAGACTAGTAAAATAACAATTGCTGGAAAAGTGATGTTTTGCAAAGAAGTGAATAAGTGTCAACATCACGAAATTAAAAACTATTTCTTGTCCTACAATTGACGTTTTTTTGCTAGGGGTAAAGGGGAGACATCTTCCCAGGCACCTTATTGCAGAATCGATGTACCAATGACCCAATGAAATGATCAAAATAGTTTTACGTTACTTACCACAAACTGGAATTTAATTTCAAATTGATTCTTACTGATATCCTAGTTAATTTTTAAACTTTTACTTCATACATTGTCTGTTTGTCTTACATTTTATTTATTTTCACTTACTCAGTGTCAATGATTTGGTGTGTTCAATATTCAGAGTCCAACGGTGTGACCAAACCCTTTCATAGATGGGGTAGAGAGGAGATTGGGAGACTTCAAACAGGGGTAGGAGTTCGGTCATTTTAGGCCACATATTTGTTACCATTATAAATGTAAGGTCAACAGTTACAAATGCCACTTATCGAAAGCAAACAATTTTACCTGAACCCAAACACAACATTTCCCAACAAAATGCAACTGAATTTCCTTTCTGTAAAAAGAGTTATCGGTCATTAATCTAGTTCAAGTGGATGCCACGCCGATGGTACCTACATGTACCGAGCGGGGATTTCATAAATCTCGTAAAGGTCCTCAAGCTGGTGTGAACATGACTGTGCGGTCTGTTTCATAGAAGCTGTCCTGTTTTCCCGGGCCATCGTAAGAACTATTATTACTAAATCTATGAGTTCCTTAAGCTAACTGTTTGGAGGGTATGAGTACTTATTTGTTCCCACACATTATGACTGGATTAACTTGTTTAAACTGTCTCTTTGAGGTTTATATCACACTAATGGACAATTTAAACTTTTCATTGACCCCTCCAAACAAGTTCTTGACAGTAGGCCGGACCAAGAAATGAGAAATGTGTGTTGCAGTAGGTTTTGTATAAGTACAGAACAAAAATAAAGGAACAAAAAGAATGCAGCAAAAGTGCTGACATTGTTTTAAGGTATAAGTGACAGCACTTTTGCTTTACTCTTTTGTATTTCTTTATTTTCTGTTTAGCCAGTTTACAGAAAGTTCAATTTCGTAGTAACTGCATTATTGTAGAAAGGTTTCTACCAACTCCCTTATCATATAAAACGGTTTTGTGTGATATAAGCAACTTTACAAAAATATAACAGGAGTGGCGTAGCCAGACACCGATAATTAAGGGGGCAAGGGGGGGGGCTGGAAGAGTTACATTTTGTCATTCGGAGATGAATAATGGAAACCGAAAGTTTGTAAGGTTACCATAAATTGTCATTTCATACACGGGGAAAAGGCGTCAAAGAGGGGGCGGCCTTCCCTGTCCCACCTCTGTCTATGCCTTCGCATAGCAGTAGTTAACATAATCAAATGAACAGCTAGTTAAAAGGGGAATTTATAGGCAAGGAGAAAGTAAGTAAAACAGAAGAAATAAGGATTAAAGAGCATGCTTCCCTTGAAAATGAGTCGATAAAACAGTCACCGAAGACGTGATAAAGGGAAGCCACGAAGTCCGTGGTAACGAAAAAAGTCATATTGGTAAACTTTTTGTAACGAGAAATATGTGTTCTAGTTGAAATCATATACTGTGTTGTTTTATTGCCTCACGATCTGCCTCCCATTCCCAACCTCCATTGAAAAAGGGAGATAGGAAGCTAACCCCTATTTTTCGGAAAAGAAGATTACGCTAGAATAATTCTGTGCATTAATGTCCTGGTAATGGGCATCAGACATGGAGCGTAGCTTGAACCGTGAATGATCTCGCGCGAATCGTCCTGGAATTCATTATAGGAGGCTCTTTTCGTGATACAAATTTTATGCAGGCTCTATACTTAGAAACTTAAAATTTTGTAACTAAATGCGTATCCCTGGAAGGTAAGTAGAGTTACAAATGCCCACTAACCCGGTGTGCTTTCAATTTTTCCTCAAATAAATCTTTCTCGAAGAAGGCCTATGGAAAAATACCGCAAAAACAACCCATTTTTGTTTTATCTTTTCTCCTTTTTCAACCCGGGCGCCTCCAATCTCCACCGCCGGGTGATATTAAACCATTTTTGGAAATTTCTTCAAAAAAGAAACACTTCTGCGGTTCACTCTTGTTGAACACACCTGAATCGAGAAACCGAAAAACGGTAAAATTCATTGGAGAAACAACGGGTGCAATCCGACACAGTTATTGCACGAACAGTTAGTAAAGGTTAATGTCCAGGGTAACTAATTCTAATTTTCCGATAAACAGACAGACGGCAAAATTAATAATGAGAGTCACTTCAACTTACATGTACCAACATTTAAACACTTAAGAGCTAAAGCTACCCGAGGCCTCTAACTCAGTGCACTAATTGAGAAAAATGGCAAGAAGCAACTGTAAATCATTGCGCTAAAAACAAATTTTCCTGAAATTACCACGTAACCAGATTTACCATTTAATACAAGGGTTATCTAACAGGTTGTCTGGCCACTGGTGTAATTGGTTCGAAAGTATAACCCATTAGACTCCCCCATACAGTTCATCATGTCCACACAAGTTTCTATGCAGACGCTATTTGTAGCAGCTGAATTCTCAGTGTAACCATGGAAGTACTACCTCCGAGTAAGTACTTCCATGGAGTAACAAGGTCACCGAAGAGATCATGGATGAAGACCGGAGCAATAAATGAGAGAAAAATTTTACGTTTACCTAAAAGGTCTGTGGACATGCAAAAAGCACTAAAAATGTTAAAAATAGCCAAAATTCCAAGTAAAAATTTATCAAGTTATTGACCATTTTACAAGGCAATTACTGTATTTGACTTGCATCATTAATAAACATGAGCTTATTATGGAAAATTTTGTGACGTGTACAGGAGGAGCGATTAAATAGTTTTTTATCCTTTGTTTAGCTGTCATTCCAAGGACAGCTGTAATTTTGGGAGGCTCCGATAGGTTTCTTTTGGAAGTAGCTTTATAGTCCTTTGAATACATTCACATTAAACATCAAACTAGACACTAGCTAGGAACTAATTACCAGATATTTAATTAAGGACTTATAATAAAATACAGACAACGTGCATTGGCAACACTCGACATAATATTTATACATTGCTTAAGAGCAACCTCAGAAATGGTGAAACTTTGAAAGGGAATATCTTGAGAACGATAAAAGATATTCAAATAATTTCAACGGATTTTCCATCAGGGGGTCGTAATCCAACTTTGGTGAGAAAAACAATTCGTTTGGTCACATGTCTTCAGACCTTCATAGTTTCATGTAGATTTGAGCGATTTCTATGGCCAAAAGGCTTATTCCATTCACATGCTGTTTGGTTTAGGCAAGGGAGCAGGTTTGCGGGGGTAACCCTATGAAGGTCCTGACTATGTAGTAAATAGTTTTCTAATTTACAAGGAAGAGTTATTAGACACATTGTCAAACTCAGTACAATTGAACGTAATTTAACTACTATTGATTATTGGAAAAGAACAATGTTTTGGGATCGCTGGACATAAAATTGAGGATGGGCTAAAAGTAAATTTACTTGTGAGAATTTTGAGTACCTAAGACGAGGATATCTGGCCTCTGATTGCTTCATAGGTTTACCATTGTGCCACGAATTCCAACAGTTTTTTGTGCAGTTGAAAGGTATAATCTCATGGAATTGTGGCAAAAGCCAAGGCTAGGGGACATATACGGAATTGACAGCCATAAAAACTAAAATGTATATAGGAGAAAATCTGAATAGGCTACATGTCTGATAGAAAGGACAATTCAACAAAGTGTGGTGAACTACAGGGTTTTACCACAACAAGATACCACAAAATTGGGAAACTATACAAGCCTACATAGTGACTCTTTTAACTACCTTCAAAGGACATTGCATCCAGGTGAAATTTCGTATAAAGTAAATCATGCAAGACTCAATAAACTAATAAATGGAGATTTTACTTACAATTCGTACATACAAAATTGCTTTGAAAATACTCTTTCAAATCTTCTCTTATTTGCCTTACAAGTACCCCGGAGAGATGTTTTTAACATAACTATTACAAACAAAAGGTAAAGAGAGGAGGTTATTCTTCATGAATTCAACAAATCCAGTAACAAGCATATTGCCACATGATCAAAACAATCCATTCATGAATAAGGATGATAGGGTATACTAATTCTAATTGGGGTGACTGCATTTTCTCTTTAACTGTGTCTGCTGGAAAAAGCCAAAGAAGATTTGTGAAAAAGTGAAAGACATTTTTACATCTTGAAGAATAATATATTGTATCATTTTGGCCGACATGATGTGCTTGAGTTTTTAGTGAGGTATCTGCGGTTGACTTGATGCTAATTGCCAAACCGTCCTCAAGTAACTAAACCATGGAGCTAATACATGATAGTACATGTAGTACCTCAGTGACTGAACAACGTTGCTGCGGTGCATGCAACATCAGAAAACTACACGTAATGTATACACTGTAAATTGAAATGTAGAGATGTGAAATCCCGCTTGCCTGAGGCTATGATGCGAACATTTGCTAGCAGTGTCGCACTTAAAAAGCCTGGCCAAAAGATTGCAAGTCAAGTTTAAACTATTTGTAAATCTACTTACCTCGTGAATGGGAAATACGATATCTAAGCAGTTAAAGCCTTTACCATTCTTTAAACAATTTTTAACTGATCGATTTGTGATCTAAGAACCTCCTTTCCAACATGGCGGGCAACATTCACAAAGCAAGTCCTGTCCAACCTAATTGAATAGTCTTAATCATGCACTGTTCTTTGCCATGACACTATGGGATATGTACATAGACGACAAGAAATTGATACTGACACATACCAGCCCGGTGATGTGTGTCCGGCTGTGCCCGATACCGTTCAAATATTGCGAAATAGAGTCAGGAATTCCCCTCATGCTATTAGTGTGGCCTGTAAAATCTGGATCTGGATGCAGGCTCTGGATAAGACGGTCTATACAACCAGGAAGTTCAGTTGCTATTTGACTGGAAGTTTGTCTTCAAAAATTTTATAAACATTGTCATTAATCCTTCCTTATGTTTGCAAATCCATTAAATTTCCTTTTAAGACAAGGATCTTACCGACGGCTCCAAACGCCCTCAATAGGCTGAGATGATCTTGGAACCATTGCTCTGTACAGAAATCAATGACCTAATGGGACGTATCCTGTCGTTATGCCATGCGCAGTAGAAAATAAATGAGGTGTCACAGTTGATATATATATATATATATATATATTCAAGCTTGGACAGTTGATATATATACATACATATATATATATATATATATATATATATATATATATTCAAGCTTGGACTTCCATCTATCGATGGGTAAGTTCCTTTTTTCTCGGAGTTTTTTTCTGAGTTTAGATTTCCTCCGTTTTTGGTGAACCGCATTGATCTTATTATGACAACACATTACGGTCAAAATGCAATTTTAGCCCTTCAGACTTTAGTATTTCTTGTGCCTTTCCACACTGAATCGCATTTTTGAACGTACTGTGAGGGTAAGTATGTTTCTCTACGAACATTTCACGAAGAGAAAAAAAGGTGGCACTCAATGTCAATTTACCGAAAAGACCATTTTTCGGAGAGTAGATTTTGCAAAATCTCTGTTTGTTCCCATGGTTACTGATCAGTTGAGGTTGAAGTTTTGCTGAGCGAGACTAACGGAAATTTTAACGTTACTTGCCGTTCATAATGTTATATACCCATTCCGCGAAATATTTATCGGGACAGAAAAACAACCTCATGCAATTTAACATCGTTATTATTTTAAGTGGAAATGTGTATTAATCAAGACTGGAGTGATTTAAGTCGATTTTGTGACCTTAGCTACTCTTGTTTTTGGTTGTCATTGTCTTTACGGCAAGTGCATATTCTATACATTAGAGTGTGTGGTGCTAACGGTACAAGCATGCAGCTTGTATTACGCAGCTATAGCTAGTCAGGGTAACCCTATCATGGGGTAATGTGTTTACATGTGGTCTTGTCATATATACCACGAGGTACAAGACAGTTCAAAGACCATAAGAAAACACGTTATCTAACAGCGGGCTTACCCTGACTATGTTGTGGCTTGTTGTTTACGAGAGCCGTAGCGCTGCCGAGTACTACAGTAAGTTTGCGGCGTATGCAAATTTGCTATCGCACACGGAGTTTTATTGCACCTAGCTGTTTTAAGAGGAATGTTATATTACAAGTCGGCAACTTCATTACTTCAAAGAGATCTTGAAGGCAAATCTCCAGTCAAATAGCAACTCCCTGATACAACGTAGTATTCTGATGGAGTAAAGCGTTTGAAGGCTGCCAGTGGAGACGAATTAAGGCGTCTTTTTCAACTGAACGTATGGTCTTGTTGACACTACTTTTCAACGAACAGGAGAATCGTCCCCACAAAGTAAGGAATTTGTCAAAAGCCGACAGCCAGGCTTTTTTCATCACATTGCTTGTAAAATTAAGCAATATACGGACGTTCTTATGTATTATTCTGCAACGGAAAAATATGAGCAACTAGACCCAGAACTTAGATCTTGTACATAAAAGAAAAAATACATTTTTGTTAATTCAAATCAAGACCTGTTGTATATGTTAGGTATTCTAAAAATTCTCTGGAATCCTTGACAGGGCCTTTCGACGGGCTCTCTGGACCCCACTCGCTAAAGCCCTCGTTTCGCGCTCGATTTCGCGCTGCCCCCGCCCCGCCACTTTTGAGATCCTGGTGCCGTAACTGGTTCAGACAAATTTCAATTTCAAGAAGAAATGGTAGATATGACTTAAATTAAACGTGAACTTTAAATTAGTTTATTATGTAATCGGAGGTAATCAATCACAGGATATTTTGAAAAAAGCATTTTGTTACATGAGAAATAGGCCTTATACTAATTAGAAGATCTTTAGCCTGCGTTCACATGGCCGTAGCCTGGGCGAAATCTCTGTGGGGCAGTTCATGATACTATCTAAGCGGTTCACTAAAGGGAATGCCTACATGTAGTTTACATCCAAGGGCACCCTTCACTTTTCATATGTTTTGGGTACGATCGCGAATGGGTTTGCAGAAGGGAGGGGTACATGTAAGGCCTGGCTTAGGTTCAGAATTGTACTATCGTTGGTAAAGCTGACTTTATTTTTACAAGTTGTCATTATGTAGTGATATTCTTCATATTTTGTGGCTGTGAGGAATGCAAGATGTGCTGTCTAACAAAAAGGGATGACATCCTAGACTCTATTAGAAATTTTTGTCTATGTGAGGTGGCCGGCTTGAATGCAAAATGGTGCTATCTTTCTAAAGCTTCGTAAAGCGTTGAACTGATTATATGTTTAGGAATCTTCATTATTAAGTGATTTTTTAATCGTGCTAAAGTGTAATTGAAGGGGATAATGCCTAAGGGCAGGGATTACACCTCAACTCTATGAGATATTTTGCTTTTTTAAGTTTTCCTAGATCCTAAATGGTGTAATCTTTGGTGAAGCTTTGGACTCATACAATTGTCTAATCTTTTAATTATTTACTGAATTCTTCGGCAGGGCATGCATGGGCACCCCTACAAGACTGGTACCCAGCACAGACTGCCCCTTAGCGATCTTAGTACAACACTGGGGGAGCCACCGTCATTTGGTGCGCAGCCATAGCGTAGACCTTGCAAGAAAATGGGGAAAATGACACATTTTAGACCGTAAAAGTTGCATCTAAGTATTTTGTAGCCTACTTTTAAATTTAATGCTTTAGAACTAAATTTAGATTCAAGAAAGAAAGTTCTATTTGATTTAAAAGGAAATGCAGTCATCCCAGTTAGTATATCCTATTTCATGAATGGCCCTTGAGAATCACGTTGTGATGTGTTTTGTCACTGATGATGAGAAATTTACGTATTTTTAATACACTAAATCCTTGATTTACCGTGCATATGCAATTATTATGTTCTAACATAACATGAAAGAAACTACTTAACGTGAAATAAGGAAATATTTGATTTAGCTGTTGTTCAAAATAAGTTTTCGGCGACTGCTGATGCCCTTTAAATTAAAAAAAAATTGAGTTTAGCTGATAATTAAAGGTAATCATTGGCTATTTTATCTTTATCCAGTGTATATGAATGTGTATTTAAGCCGTGTTTCTAAAAATGAGGAAGATGGTTTATTGTTCAGGCAGAGGAACCTACATAAGAATGCATCCATGGCGGTGTCGGAGGATCTCCCCGGGGAAATGTGGGGGAAAAAGAACCCTTAAAATGCAATTTCCCATGATTTTTAAGGGCATTGAAATCATAATTTGGACTGTGGAATTTAAGCAGTTCTGTATTATCTCTCAGTAAGCCAACTTTCATTTACGGTTTGGAAATCTCAGGGGGCAGTGGCCTCCTGCCCCCGCAGCCTCCAGACCTGGTTCATGCGGTTATATTTATGCTGCTTTTCAAGTTAGAGAAAGAAGGTTCATTCGTCTGGAAGAGTAACCCATATGCGAAAGGAACTACGGCCTGGGTCTGGGAACTTCCCCGGAGAATTTTTTTCAAGGGAAAGGAGCCTGTATATCTTTTACCATTTCTTAAGGTCTTAAAATTATAAATAGGACACAAATGTTCGGCATTCCGTATATTTTTTCGCAAGTAGGACAACTTTCATGTAGGGTTTTGATATTTCGGGTGGCAACTTACCCTTGCTTTCTCCTGCAGGCTCCCACCTGTAGTCTACGGCCCTTTGTGCTTGATGACAGGGTGACCCTCAATAAGGAAGGCAGCCTTAAGGCATGGCCAGTTTAATGATGTACTCAGGCCCGTAGCCAGAATGCGAATTATTCATGTCATCGAAGTCTGTAATTATTATTCTACCACCTCTAGCCATCAGTTATTGAGAATCCTGCATTTTGATTGGTTGAACACTGACCTGTTATTCTGCAACACACGGTCAGTAAACGTAAAGACTGATAAAAAGGAAGTTTTTTGCACATTTTCGGTGGTAGAATAGGAATAAACCACATTTGTCGGACTATTATTGTCTCATAAACCGTCTGGACTCCAAATTTGGCAAAATAACGGACTCGGCTTTGCCTCGTCCGTTATTTTGTCAAATTTGGAGTCTCGACGGTTTATTCACCAATAATAGTTCGCCAAATGCGATTTATTCCTTAATTCATAGCGTCTTCCTACATTACTTCCGTGCTGCATAACAATTCCCTGACACACGATGTTTATTACCTGTTCAAGTGCCGTATGAATAGTAGTTGCCAAGTACAGTACAGTTATTACAGTGTACTACAGAGCCCATCGCAACTCGAACTGATAGGCCACTGGCAGAGACACTGAGACTGAATGTCAGCTGATTTTAGTCAGTACCGTAAAAAAAATCTTTAGTGTCAGGGAAATATCTAATTAACTTAACACCCCCATAAAATATCTCCAGTGTCCCCCAGGTGAATTTTCGCTGGGCTTCGACAAGAAGCAGGCTTTGACATGTGTGGGGGTATGGAAAACATGGAGAAGGGGTAGCCAATCTCGTCTTTTGGCCCCCGTTGGATTTCTGCTATAATTAAGGCCTTTAAAGGTGTAACATGGTGCACTTTGTTCCCCCTCCCTTGTTCTTTCAATCCCGTCGCTAATTGGAATCTATATTTTCCGAGGGCCACCGTGTCGGGGCACAGCGCCTGACACTCAATTGCTGAAGGGGCAAGGTAAGCTTTTTATTTTCAAGTACCTTTCCTACTGGTCAGGTGTATGCTATTAAAACCAATATTCAAGTTGTGGTCTTTAAGATTTTTTAAGACTCTGGTTTGTAATTTCCTTTAATAATAGGGTAGGCTATTGGTTTAGTTAATCGCCTACAAACTTGTAGGCTCTGCAGAACCTTTGGAGCCATTTCTCATGGACCCATGAGGGCCTGTCGTAATGCTACGGCCCAACGCCTTACACTTACAGGGCTTTGAGTTTTCTCTACCTATAGTTATAAACATGGTCCTTCATACAGAATTTCCCATCCCTGCCATACACTTATCTCTGTTTTTTGCATTTTTTGAGAATTAAGGAGCTATTCATCATTTACAGTAATTTTGGAGACTCGTATCAGTGCTCTGTCAGTACTAAAATAATATAGGAGTAAGCTTTCTCGTAGCAGCCAGGTCACGGATAACTGACTTCAAGACCTGGGGACCGGAGACATATAAATGAAATTTATCACCAGCTTGAATAAGAAACTCTATTAATATTGATTTCGCTCATTTTTCTGGAAGGAATTTCTTGTGGGAGGTTTTCAAGTTATACGGCTACGATTAAATTTGAGACTCCCTTGTGTACAAGACAAGTTCTAAGCATTTAACCACTAAATATACACTCATACAGTGTGTAATAACTACAACGCCAAAGCCAGTACCGGTGTAAAAGGTAAAAAATATTAAACTCGTTTAATTCTCGTTTTGATGTTCCTCACTAACGTCCAATTTAAAACAACTTAACCGTTGCATTTTTTACTATGACATTGCAAAGTTACCCCGTTTAAAAATTCAAAATGATCAGCTTTCTGTTGTGAATTTGTTCAGTTGTGCAATTAGTTGACAGGAATCTGACACATTTCAGTAAAATTACCTGTTGTATCAGGCCTCACAACCCCATTAGAGTAATGTTCGTGAGCGTCAAATGTACACCCTCAAAAAAGTATTACTTTTAACTCCGGTTTAGACCACATTTCGTCATGATAACCTGCCCAGTGGTTAATGAAACTCCATGAATCTCAAA
>WURT03666854.1:0-17696 GCA_009936505.3 Holothuria glaberrima | reverse complement strand
ATTAGACAGGTAGCATCTCTGTGCTGTTGGATGAGATTAAAGACCGCAGATACTTTGTAGTACTGCTCCCCTATGCATGATGTCGGTTATTCGAGAAAATAAAAAACCCCCACACTCCCTCTTTTTCGAAAAAAAAAAATTAACAGTGACGTAAGAAGTTTATGCATGTACAACTGTATTAGGCACAAGTTTAATTCTTGACTTTTTCCACTTTTTGGTTGTGTTTCCGACACCCCTTACACCCCTCAAACCATCAGCGGGTAAACAGTTTTCTCTGAGAGAAGAAAATCAACAATATTTTGGAATATTTTGATTACATTCCGGAAGTAGACCTGCATATACAGTATCAGTTTGCCTGTTCGCATTTTTTGTGAAACAATATCCATGTTACCACAAGTATAAATAGGACAATTTTCCGCTGAAGTACATGTAGAGTTTCTTGTAAAAAATATGAAACGTGTGATTACTTTTAGTACAGGTTTTACCTACTCTTGAGGATGCGATCTACTGGTTTATATTTTGTTGGATGATATCGGTTACATTTTGTTGGTTAAATTAATTCTGTACCCACAGACATGCTAATTGCACTTTTTATGTGCAGGCTGAGTACGGTATGTTATAAAAATTGGACTTTAAGACGTGTTAATTGTCTCATATACCTTTGATAATGTAGGCTGGCAAAATGTGTACCTTTTCCAGCGCAGCGTGTAGTAAAATTAATACCTAGTCCACTGATCGAGAACTTCTAGAAGGCGTGGGATTTTTCCGAAAACAATATAGTTACAGTTATTTTAGACGAGTCGACTGGAGTGATAGTTGTAGGCTGTAATTATGCTGTAGTCAGCACCATTGATTGAAATGAAAATGGGACCTGCATGTTGTTATACATTTTTCATTCAGGTGAGAACAGAAATTTGATGTTAAAATGATAATTAGCTATGCAGATTGAGTTTTAAAAAAGTGGAGTAAAAACTGAGTCAACATTAGTGGCTGTGGGCGTATCCTCAGTAGTAGAACTGCAAAATAAATAACTCGTTAATAATGGCCATGTGGTAAAGAAAGGCTGTCAAAACTTTCGACGGTACAAACAAGCTACCATTTTACAGTTTTTCAAACTACAACATTTTATTACAGTCTGTATTGCTCCCAGCGGCAGTGCCTGCCCATACAGTGCCTCAAATCTATGCTCTTGTATACTTCAGGGTAGGGAATTACATGTTACGGAAATGTGCATGCACTTTTCAGCATTATACAATGTACAGTGTATGCCTTTACAGTACTGGTAATGCTTGCCTCGACCAGGGAGGCAAAGAACTCATGAAAATAATTCATGCAAAAATACCAACACTTCCCTGGAAACACGCACGCATTCATTGGTCAGTATAGCAAACGAGAATTTGGATGGACGCAGCATTATTTGGAATGATCGAATAGCTTTTCCCGTGAGACATTTAAGAAAGCGTGTCTAATATTTGCCTGATGTATATGGTTTCACGGCGAATAGTCGATTCGGTACTGTAGCATGTATGCAAACCTCCTTTTTTTCATTGCTTTAAAGTTATTATTCGTGTTGTAACAGGCCTGTCTAAAATTAAATATTAATTAACTTTGAAACAATGAAAAAAGTGCAAAGCCGTCACAATTGATTTTCTGTAAAATTACTGACACAAGAAATAACTGCTGAGTACTCATACAATAATCTTACAAAATGGTGTATTAGGCGTGGTTGATAAAAGCTATGTAACTAATGTTTAAATATCATATCGATTAGTACGAATGCTGGAAATTGTTAGCCAATAATTGTATTCCAACGTTTATTTGCAGTTGCTGTTATTAAAAGTGACAGATAAATGAATAAAATATTGCCCCAAGATTGAGGGTATATTATTTAATTACTAAGACGTTATATAGATGAATTATCATGCAAGCCCTAAGAGCACAGTTTCCCTAAGAAACAACTATTACGTCTGCACATATGTACAATAGACGTGTAGGCGAAATCGGGCCAGCCGTTTGGTATATAGATGGACGTACAGTAGTAAAATGCATTACCAAAAACTTCAATCGCTTCATAACTTATTCCATATGTTGTATTGCAGTATACGTGTAATGAGGACATACTTTTAAGTTCCGGAGACTCATAACGACTCATAATTATCTCAAACTACTTCCAAGATTTTGATGAAATATTAAGTATATCTAGGATAGGATCAAATTTTCATTCACCCATTTTACGGGAAAACACAAAATATTTTATAATTGGATAAATGATTGCGCCCATTATAAAAATATCAAGAATCGAGCTATTAAATTTCTTCAAAATGAGAAAATCATGGATTGTATGTATGTACGTCTCTGAACATCAGTCTGGTTTTCAACTACTGTTTGTTTACGTAGTTATGGCAAAGGAATGCTCCATAACCTGCTAACGACCTCGCGGTTACAATAGATAACGCCACTGTAATTATAATTCCTGTAAACTTGTATTTTCGAAATTGTGTATGAGTTCACCAATATCAACTTTTAATCTCGTACATGGAGACAAATTGAACTGTCAATTTAACGAAGTTTGTGTTATTTTATTAACCGTATGTGTACTGACAATTTAAATAATTTCATCAACTGTATTTTCCTCATTGAGAAAATGCACAGTCTCCCTGAAGGTTTTAACAAGGAAGCTTACTTTATTGAGACTCAAGTCTGCCAACTGTGTAAAAAGTGTAAATTTGGCGGCCGTGCAGTAACGAAATGAAGCCAGTTTAGTGTTTATACCCATCAATACCGTTGCTGAGTAGCGTAGCTGCTGAAATATCGGCACATCTGTAGGCGCACGAGGTTGAGGGAGGTCACTGGCTCATTGCCTCCGTCAGAAAAATCGCATAAGGGGTAGGGAGGGGGAGAAGAGACTCCGGAGGGAGAAAATGTGGTTCCGATGTCAGCGAGTGCCTCAGGGTAGGCGTCCCTTGGACACTGTTGAATTAGTGAGGGAGGGGACAACTGCCAGCAGACAACGTTCGGGGATTAATTCTGATTAGTTCAATTGTACTAATTAAGTGTAGCCAACTTAGTATTTAGTTCTCAAGGTGTGAGCGTGATTTCCAACTGTAAACTCGGACGAAATAAATAATTTAAGTTGAAACGTCTATTTAACTTCACTATTTTTGGAGGGGTTGCGGGAGGGGTTACGGGTTGTCTTGAGTTGGTTAGAAATTTATTAAGTATAAAAAGTATTGAACTTAAAAGCAAATGTTTACGTAATTCACGATTCTGATGTATGGATTGAGTAACATTAAAGTGACTGAGCTTTGGAGGATGAGAAAAGTCAATGAAATTTAAACTTACTTTACAGTAATATAGTTGCGTAAAGAAAGTAGTTAATCAATTGTGACCAGCTTTCATCGAAATGTGAGGATTACATGCTCAGCATATTTTAGTTAATCATTTTCATCTTTCAGTCGTTTATCACTGCTTAATTTGAGTATTATCGCTGCTAATTGGGCTGCACTGGATCTGAAGGGCGCATGTAAATCTTAAACAATTAAACAATGATTAATTAACCTCATTTAAGGAACTGAGTCCGTAAATGAGCATACACCAGTGACATACACTAACTGTGATTTCACCTGAAGGTAAAGTTAAGCAGTACTCTGTACTTACAATGCGTCTTGTATAAATACCGTTATACTCTTAGAAACATGAAAATGCCTTTCCAAAGGTGTTCCACATGCAATGTAGTCATGTTGTGTATTCAATAGCTGGTGCATGCACATTTGCTGACAGATATGAACACATTGTAATATTTTTTTATTATACCACGCAATGACATATTAAAGTTATTGAAAGATTTCAAAAAGATATGAACAACACTTATGTTATAAATTGGCATAAGATATAGTTTAAAGGCTGAGCACTTCCCCAATCCATGACGCTTGTTGAAAGTACTTTGCCCTTGTTTTAGAAACGTGGCAGTTGAACGGGCTCTTGAGTAAAATCTAATACCCCAGTTATTGATAAGTGTTTAAGTGCAGTTGAGGAGAGCGTGTTTTTCAGGGTTGTACGTTTGCGTTAAATTATATATTACAGAATAGGTCTGAAGTATCAATACTGTAAGGCAAAATTGTTATATATTTCATGTGAGAATGTAGCTGATGAATAATACAGCTACAACGTTTCTAGTGCCGCTACATTGGGAGGTATCTAAGATTTGCTGAGGGAGTGGGGTGGGGGCTGATCAATGCACTTGAAGAGCTTTTGATTTTTCTGAGGTAAATTTGGACTTGTAAAGACAAAAGAATCTCGCCAACTGGAAAACGATTGCAAGTTCTCAACCCCTAGTCCCCATTTGCAACGACTCTGTTGTCAAGCCTTTTCAAAAAGGAGGGTTAGGGTGGGCCCCGCGAAACCTGTAATCGTATCCATTGAACTGAACAACACGCCAAATGAATAGTGATTAATTTATTTACAAAGCGCACAAAGCTACAGAAGTTAGTCCAAGGAACTCTTGTACTATGACTGAATTATAGACAAATAAACCGTTTCACAATAATCCAGTAAACAAAACAAGAAACAACAAAAGTAATTAAAGTAAAGCAAACTTCTCATAAAGGCAACCAGTGTAGCAGTCTGTTTATGTAAGCCGATATGTTGAGGGAATATTTGATACCTACTGTACTGTTGGATGTTTCGAAAAAAAAAATTGCACGTTTTTGTTTTGAAAGTGCCTTTTTCTTTTTTTTGGGGGGGGGGGGCGTCAGAGCTAATAACGTTGCACCAACCAATGAGTGAAATTTAATAGAGGAAATTTCAAATTCTTTCAAAAAAATTTCCTGAGCAGATTATTTACACGAAAAAAAAACCCTTACTTTTATGGGTGATTCCGTAAATATGAGAGTCAACTTGTGACATTTGGGTAAAATTTCCAGTTCCATAATTAAAAGGCTAACTAGAAATTTTACCTTTTCATATTATGTTTGGGTACAGGAAAAGTGTTTGAAAACAATTATTCCTAACAATAGTTACGGTTCAAAATACGCTCATTCTTCCCCGTGTAAACGGGACACCAAAAACAGATTTTCTGTATAATGCTGAAAACATTTAAGTCCTCGTAAAATGGATGTGCAACATTGTAGATGGTATGCTTTTTGATCTTCTATGGAATGGAAATGTATAAAATGAGATTGGGTTGAGCTTGTGGAAAAATGTACCCCTTAAAAGCGAGTTTGGTGTCCCGCGGTGTCCCGTTTACTAAGTGAAACTTTCTTCTCAAAACTTAACTACAGTATGCACAGCTTTATTAATGGGGAAAATTTTGCATAGTGACTATGTAGTACTTGGAAATACATCAAGATACTTTTAAATTTTTTAAGTGCAATTGTAGTAAAATGAAAAATTTAGATTTGCAGTGGGACACCAAAAATTAACACATAGTTTTACACAGGAAATCTGTATTCTGTTTACAGTGCTATTCCAAATTGCACAAACAGAATTAGTAGAGATGCATATATTCCAAAGTACTTCTTGAATGCTTCCGAAACATACATCTTAAAACCTATTCCAGATTTAGAAGTTTTATACAGCTCATTGTAATAAGGAAAAACACTTTACTAAATTTGTAAATGTCACGCTCTTGGTGTCCCATTTCACAGGGGAAAATCAGTTTTGGCACATAATATCATAACGAGTTATTGATATGTTTAGTACATTTTAGAATATGTACAGTCAGCAGGTAAGGCACCACTAAAGCTTGTGACTGAGAACATCTCCCTCTACTTAAGTGCTTTTATGCACCGCCAATTTGAAGGTGAAATATATCACAATGTAAAGTGGGTCACCAAATCTACTGACTCCCTTATTTATGGAATCACCCATGTACAAAATATGTAACTGGTTGTAATTGTGCAAAAACACTGAATATCCAAGCGCGGCATAAATTGTTTGTTAGTTAATAATCAGGATAAGTGAGCGATTTACTGTTTTTTGAATTTTGATAGCTAGATCAGTGGTGAATCGCATCCCTCTCACGATTGCTTTCCTTTGCATATTTTCGGTATAAAGTTCGCTGTTATAGGTGTAATTGTTCAAAGGTGAAACAGTCCTTACACTAGTCTTCGAGATGTCTCCCTTTCAAGCCTCATGCAGAGCGATATGCCGTCGTTTGCCAGGTCAAGGTGTCGCGTAAGTCATACCGTAGAGTGATTTTCGTCAAGACAAGATGGCAATTTTTCCTCCACATTTTATCAATATATACTGACATCCCGACCAGCAGCCTGTGATGCTTTGTCAGACGCATTCTGCAGAATTACCGAGGATTTGTTGTCAAAGGCAGAATGGAATATACCCCGTGGATATAGGAATTTGTAGGAGCCTTGGCTGTATTAAACTGCAGTTGAGGTCACAATGCATGGGGCCCTAAAACTGGTAATGCATTATGGCAGTGGCTTGGGCTCTTTATCTCTTGTGATCTTATCACATTCGGTCAACAAACGAAACACACTGTGGGATATACCATTGACATAATGTAGACTTCGTTCTTTCCTAACGTTTGCATCATATATCGCAACACTCGACTAAGATGTTCCACACAAAAACTTTTAAAGTAGATCTGTTTGTCGCTTACCCTGTGACCATCGATAAAAACGAGTGGGTTACATTTGGGAGTTTTAATTATTTTCAATTTTTAACGTCATCTTAAAGTGCTAACCATGTAGATGTTTTGTTGTCACAAGCTCACCGGACTTTTTTCGATTGTTGGGGGCGGGGGGGGGGGCTGAACATCTTGTGCCAGTGGAATGTATTTTGTCCGGAAAACAGCAATATTACCCCGCCCCCACCCCTACTGCTCACCCACCCCCATTCCTTACGCTCACACACATATGTTTGTAAATTTCCTTATTTCACCATTTATATTTATCTTTGTCCTTTCAAAGTAAATGTTATCTTATAATCGCCTGGCTTCTTCAGACCTAAAACACGAACAAAAAGTTGTGAATTATCTCTATATAGACGGCAGTGAAAAGATCCGAAGTAAATCCATAACGTTTTTGCAGTTTGGTGAGATTGCCAATTTGAAATCCCGAGAGACTCACCGACTACGATTCATAGGTACACTGATATAAATGCTATAAAATACTGCACTGTTACCTGGTTACAAGAGAGAAATAAAGAAATACTCAAACAACACATCAAAAGCAGAAAAATGTTGTACTTTTTTGGAATTAATTGACAGTACTTTATTTGCATTCTTTCTGTTTAGTGTATTTCTGTACTCTTAAGTGTTGGCATTTATTCACAGTGTAACATTTCAGACAATGGCAGCTTCATGTTCATCGCATAAATATGGAAAAGAAAACTTTTCTGTCATTAATTTATAGCATCTTCTTGCAAATTAAGCGTAGTATTCGTCCCATTTTTGATTGCAAACTGTAGGGGTCTATAAAAGCCTTTATCCGCGTTGTTTCGTGTTTGATTTCCTTGGGACTGCGCGGGGAACAAGAAACTCTATATAGATACCCCCCACACCCTTCCCTTAAGTCCACAACGTCGCTCTTGTTACTGGTCTTCGATATTGGGCCGCTTTGCAATCGCACCTTAACTTTGCCACTCCACAGTTTATACGAAAGTGTACATCAGCCTTTATTGGTGATCGCATGTAAGTTCGCCTTTCAAGAAGATTTGTAAATAAAACATCGGCGATCCATCAACATTCCGACACCCTTGGGGAAATTTGTTTGCGATGTTCTTGAGAGCTTTGGCACATTGTACAATATAACACATTTATTTGGAAAGTCACTTTTCTCAATTCAACAATTGACTCAATTGTTTATGAACTGGCTGTGCATGGCACCTCCTTCAATGTGTTTTTCATGTTTTATATATACTTCATCGGCGCATAGTGACATAAAGAGACTCTTCCTACCCAAATGAAATAGAATTCTGTGCGGAAATTACTCGTTTCTCTTTTCTTATAAAATGGCTTCATTAACCTCTTTCCATGCATTACCTTTTTGTATTGTATTTGAGTTGAATCAAACAACGTGCTGTTTTATATGTATGGCAATTTATGTGAAAAATCTGAGGGGGTAGACAAGGAAGAATAATTTGAAACAAAAAAATCGCTGACACGACAGTCAAAACAGAAACATGTTTAGCCTGGTTTTCGGACATTCTCTGTTCGTGCTTCTTATTATATCGCTGATATGACTGCATTTATCATTTAAAAACATGTTATTAAGTATAAGTATCCTTTTAAAAAAAGTTAAAAACAAATCGGAAACAACTCCATGTGCAGTACACTGTTTAACCTCAAAGAAAATCGACATACACACGGGCCCGTAGCCAGCTTTACATTTTTAGGGGGCAAAAATTTTCTACGAGATTAATTATTATATGCAGCTTCAATTTTCATCTGGTGGGGCATAGCCCGAAATGCCCACCCCCACCCCCGCGCCACGGGCCTGCATTCACATGAATTTATACTCTCTCTTGAAGATTCGAACTTTCAAAATTTTTGTAACTAATCAGAATTTTTGTTGCCTGTCTTTGTCAGCTAACCAACTAAGTTGAAATGCAAGTTCTATGTTGTTAAATGTACGGGCAGAAGTTTGTGTCAGATAATTCTCCTCGCTGAAAAATTCGAGTGCATTATATTTTCTATACAAGCAATTGTAAAATTCCCACGAATTTCAAAGAACTGTATTGTACAGGGTCTAAATCTTTGCTGTGGTAATATTTGGAGCCTCTTAAAGATAATATTCAGACCCACCAATAAACTCCAGAAATAGCTGTGTCTCCTCCAAATATAATGCATTGCAAAGGGTTCGGATGTTGCACCCTTTGAAATTTTGAAAGTTTGGCCCAACAAATTATTCTTGAGCAACAAATAATTTTATTTCTTTTTGTAAGGGCCTTATTTTTTTTGAAAAAAGAGCTTCCACACTGCCTTAATGTGAATAGCCTATCATTCTGTATCTATAAATAGGCCTATTGGTTTTTAAAAAATTAATTTTTGTATAACTAAGGCAATATTACCCTTTAAAGCAAGGAAATAATTTCGTATATTTGAATAATCCCTGATTATAGAACAGAAGATACCGGTAGGCAATATGTCTGCACCTTTCAGCGGATAGTGTTTTTATATCTTGTAGATGTGTTGTCAATACCAGTCAGCTACTCGATATTTGGCATTCATGGTCCTTTTCTTCAATATTTAAAACAGTATTTTAACTATGGATTATTCTACATAAAGCTAGTACAATTATTGGTATGAAAACAATGTTAACAAATAGTGACAGAGAAAGAACTGAATAGGTTTTTGAAGTTGCAACTTGCCAGCTACAATATATTTTTAATTATTCATGCAACATGTGCGATAACAATGGAGTGCCCGTACAGTGTCAGTATTTTTAAACTGAAAAAAAATGGAGCGAACTTATCATTGCTTTAATTGCGACACGAGTCAATTTGTCTCTTGTATAAATGTGACCGCGGATGTGCAGTATACGTTGTTCTCTGTTCCCACACAATATTTTACCAGCCTACTGTACATGTTGGATTAAGGTGGCGAATTAATTTATTTGCCTAGAATATCAACCTGAAAACGTGAAGAAAATGATTAGTTCTAATTTTTATCACTTGGAATTATATTTTCTAAGTAAGGAGATGTTTTACACATCTCTTTACTTTCTGTACACAGTGTAGGAATTTATAGCAAGACAACATGTTGGCTTTGTTGTGTCTCAGTTGCATGATGTACAGTAAGCAGGTAAGGCAGGTTTTTAGTCTGTCGGATCAGGGAGCTGCCTGGTCCGACCGACGTCTTTTTCGGACCCTGGTGACAACAGTTTCGCGTTACAGTGGGAAAAAAGTGATCAGCGTGTAACACGTAAAGTGGATGTCAGAGTACTTTTTCCAAAGTCCCCTCGACTCTCTGGCGAAGAGCCAAGGGGCGAAAACAAACATTTATTCCCGAAGGAATTCTGATCCCCAAAGGAGCTATACGTCCCCGAAAGGACAACAAATCGGGGAAGGACAACAAACTACTATACCGGCTGCCCACTTAGCGACCAAAGGCTTGCGAGCTCTTGCGATTCCTTGAGAGCTCCTGCGACCTCGAGAAGATTGCTAAGTAAAATAAAGGGAGAAAATTAGCGATCTTCTCGAGGTCGCAGGAGCTCGCAAGGAATCGCAAGAGCTCACAAGCCGTATGTTGTTAAGTGGGCAGCCGGCTTAACTGACCAGCCTATATAGATGATAGTTAGACTGAAGGCACACCGACCCACTCAATATACACTTTGCATCGTAAATCCCATTGAGAACAACCTAAATAAACCAATATTGAATATCCTGAACACGAAAGAACAACATTCTCTCTCTCTGTGAAACATTGTCTATATATCCTTGAAACTGTGGTTCTCTTAATAATACTTAAAACAGACATTGGAACAATTCTACAGTATTACACCGTTATGGGGTATCATCATAGAATTTATTCGATGTTTGTAGTTTTAGATTTGACGTGCCGGTAATAGTAATGAATATTCATACAGTGTTTTTGATGTACAGGGGATTTTATTAACCTTTTTTTCTTTCTTTTTTGGCGTAATTTCCTAATTTATTTCACACAATAGTTATGAAAGATAAATCATGTAATAAAGGCGTGTCGGTCAATACACCCAGTGTTCATGTTCAGCTGTTTTCTTGGTGCTGCAGTTTCCGCCCGTACAAAATTGGCAATTTTTTTACACAATACATATTCCCCTTTTGTGTTTGATTGAAGGTGCGTGAATCCGTAGTGGTTGATCCGTCCTCGCCATATCAAGGAAACTCTTCGTTAGGGAAGTCCTTGTAGGCATATAGTATTGGGCCGATTATCGGTGTGTGAGGGAGTTACGGTATTGGCTGATATTCTCGTAACGATTTGATATGGACAATATTGGCAAGTATTATAACCGTTGTTAAGTATTTCATTCAAAGGCTAGATTCGATAATTCTATATGCTCTTGTGATAAGAGTATAAACATTTTACCTCAGAAAACGAGAAGTGCTAATGTACAGTATCAAGGACTGAAGGACCGACAGTTTGCATGAAGTCATTCAGTGACAGTAGCAGTACACAAAAGTCCATGCATGTACACTGCACACATTGTACGGTGCTCTTTTCAAACCGATCGGTAGACTATCGGTCGAATGTGATTTGAAATATTTATCGGAAATCGGTGAAATCGATGATGGTGATTTAAAGGCATTTTCCAGTGGCATTTCACTAGGGTGTCATGTGAGGGAGAAAAATTTTCCAATTTGTGCCCTCCAAACCCCGTAGCAATACCCTTTTTCTAACTCAAGATATCTCATATTAAAGAGTATTTATTTTTCTCTAAAATATACCTCCAGTTCTCATCAAGGTCACAGATTGTTATGTAAAGTGGGCACATTGCCTCAGATTCCTTCTGCTTTTCTTTATAATTGAATGTCCTGTTTTTCCTTGAAATTTGATACTGTTGGAATGTTTGAATATGTTTCCATGTAGATTTAGTGCAAATCTACACCATAATTATGTAGGGCATAAACAAAGTTACTAAATATTCCCTAGAGAGGCATTAATATCATAAAGAAATTCAATTCTATGTCAAATTAATGTGCCGCGATGAGAAAAAATTGCATTTCTTGGAAAATTTGTATCTTCCAAACGCTGCAAGCTATTGAATGCGGTTTTCTCCTCCTAAAAGAGAAAAATTTTCTGCATTTTTTAAACTTACTGAATTTTGTCTCTGGAAAATCCCTTTAAGTTCCACTATTGTCACGTGTTACCATAGGCCTACGGGGCGCCGGGCAGGGGCAGACTGCCCTCAAAAAAGTTTCTGAGGTCGAAAATTCGGGCAGCGAACGACAAACTTTCGGGCACAAACAATGTGAAATTCCGGCAGAGATGAAGTAAAAGTGAAAAGATTGCCCGGATTTTCTACTGAGTTCCCAAAAAATGCGCAAAAATTTTTGCGCGCTTGGCGCGCATGTAGTGCGTTGATGGTCTATTTTATTCACCTGAACTGCAACGAAATCCGGGCAACTTCTTAAGATTCGGGCAAAAAATTTTCTGCCCCCCCCTAATTGGAAGAGTCCCGTACGCCTACAGTATGCGTGTTACCGGACTGTAAGCTTGAAGTTGCTGGTCCTGTGAAAAGTTTTTCCGGACGACCCCGCCCGACGGGTCAGTTGATATTGATTGAGTGAGAAAATAGGCCTACTCTACATTAATTTTATTGAGAAGGGAAAAAATTATTTCATGTTATTTAATTGTATTAAAATTAATCTCCTCTGTAAATATACCTAAGGTGCGATTCTTTCCGAGAAGAGTAATCTGTTGAGCCTAGGCCTAGCCTATATGTTACCCAATTGCCCACATGCAAAGCACACCGTGACAGGGCTGTATATAACAACTACAGCCAACACTCTCAAAGTAAATCAGACAAAATTAAGTTAATTGTCAATATGAGATATTATCTAAAACTATAATATGATTTTATGTCCTTTACGAATGCTCTGAACTTTTAAAATCATGTCTAGGGAGTATACTGTTGCCACATTTTTTGTCAACTACTTCATTACTGTATTGTATGACATGCAGACCATATCTCGATTCTTAATATTTACCTAGGATGGGCTAGCAGCACGCGAAGCCCATATGGAAACAGAGTTCATTTCGCTTATTGTCAAAGAATTGCCCAAAGTGGATTCCATTAGTGAAGAAATTACGTCTGCTTCGCTACATGGAAAGCACGCGTGCTGACAGCATTTAAAATAATTTTACAGAAGTAGACTGCTCATATGGAGAACTACTCAAGGCATGTACTATACTGTTGATACCAGCTTCCACTTACCTCCTACGCAATTGCATTTTTGTCGGTACGGGCGGGAATTAGAGTTGCCCGCATTCCTGCAGTTTCGAAGATATGAGTTCGCGACCGCTGTGGTGATTTAGCGTTGCAACAAACCCTCCAGGCACCACTGTATTACTTCTCAGTTACACTAGTATTTTATAAGGACCTATATTGTACGTCTGTGGAAAGACACGTGCTGAACGTATGTTAAGGACATCTCAGGTCAAGTGAAGCTGACGGAGGTGTCTTCGGCAGGCTGCACTCAGTATGAAACATAACCAATGTCGTATGCTATCCGCGAATGCAAAAGGGAGTTGACTCTTGACAACGCCGCCGCTTCGGTTACCACACACCAGCAATTTTACAAGTATAAGGGAATAAATTTATTTATGTGAGCTACCGGTATCCTGAGCATTGATACCTTTTTAATCAACCGTGTGTAATTCAACATTCATAAATTGTGCGTGATGTTTGATAGTCGTATTAGCATTAGGTGTACAATCCTACGAAACATTCGATTTTCTCCAAAGAGCCAGTTTTTTTTCAACAAAACCCTAATTTGCATGGTGCGGTGTTGCAGTTTGTGTTTTATTGATACTATAGCTTACATCTGCATTCGCAACTTCTGTTGTCCAGGGATACTATCTCTGGGAATCGTTAAGCATGTAGATCTATTCTGCCACCATTTCCAGATTGCATGCAAGTAGGCTGTGTATTATTCCAGTATTCTTTGGCTCGTATGTCGATCTAACGGTACCATTTTTTCACAAAATGCATGGGGCTAACACATGACAATGATCACCTTGTGCGATGCTTTATTGACTTGTGACGTCATTTGATAGCTAATCCATAGCCTATCTATAGAGGGATTTCATGTGACGTCACACGCAATGGATTCCCAGGGACTGACGGGCAAAAACACACGCAGTAAGCGTATTTACAGCACACGCGCAAGGCATAACCATAGATACTACTGTTACACAGTGAACGCGTGCCCTTAAAATACCAGAGAGACGCGCAAACTTGCCCGTCAACATCGCGTGAAATGCACGATCACGTGACTCAGTGAAACCCCTCTTAAACTTAATTATAGAAAATCTCGCTTTTTGAACTTTAACTTATATATATCTGCAATGAGATGGGAATGCGCTTTTTCTTACAGAGCGTAAAATGTATGTTTGGGAATGTCACCCAAAGCAATGGCTCTGCCAACTTAAACTGTTAAATCATATGTGCAGAAAGATTGCCGTACACAGGCGAAGGTTGCGCACTGCATATTGCACATGGTTTGTGTACACATAGGCTTATAAGAGACCATTAATGCGCACAGTATTGTGATCCCTGCATGTAGGCCTACAGTCTTCGTTTTCAGATCGACCATACAATGCTGCATCGTGTCATATCAACATATTCTCAAGGGGCTGCCATGAAACACCTGGTCAGAAAAGTAATTTGAATTTTGTTAATCCAAAGGATAAATAAGCAAACGGTCTTATTCCATGAATTATTGGTGTCATTTTGACAAGCAAGGTGTAGTTTTTTTTTGTCATAGTTTGATATTGTAGGTGAAAGTAGAAGACGGCGCATTTCGGATCTCCTTACATTCTTGGATTTATTATGAGATGTGGGAATGAAATATAAATTCGATGTAAAATGGTGAAAATCACCCGCGGTTGCATTGGTAAATGAGGTTAGAAATAACCCTATAACTAGTCATTCCATAACTTAGCATTGCCTTCATGGACACTAAATGTACAATAAAAGAAACGCGGTTAAGGAAAAGCATGCTAGTTATGAATAGCAAAGCAATATAGGTCACACAACCTTAAGACATTTTGGGAAATTTAAACGGGTTATAACTTCGACGTGGTGTGACGTGCCACAAATAATTTATGCATCGGGGGGGGGGATATTTCATTCTCTATCTTCAAGTTTATAAACGAAACCTATCATTTGTGCGAAATGATATCTCCACCTATTCCAAATTTTTAACTGATGTATGAAGGCTCTCTTATCTAGTAACGGAACGTTGAAGCGAAAGCAGGCAGGGTGAATAAAGAGAGAACACTCGGAAGCATTTACTTACGTCACTCCAGTAAGCGAAAGTACGAAAAAGGAGGGTTGGGAATCTTGATAAAGTGAACGACAGAGTTCATATTTATCCACATAGCCTATCTCATCCATGATTTTCCGGACGTTCAAGTTAATAACGCTTATGTTATAAAATATGGCTGTTAGTGTAATTGAAATTACACGACGTAACTTTCAAAGCGCTGGCTTTAGCTGTTTAGTATGACAACTGAAACTTATCAAGAGGTAAAATAAATTCGATCAGGGAGTTGCAGGGGACTAGCAGTGCACGAATTGTGCGATTGTACGCGTTGCACATCGTTATAAGTTCTTACTTTTGTTTTTGTAGACGCTTTCATGAAGTTTTAAAACAGGGATGGCTGCCACTCTCTGCCTCGGGCTTCGCCGGAGGTCGGCGGCACCACAATGTTTCGTCGAAACACATGTACGGTTTCATTTAAACAAGTGGAATATATCCATTAAACACGCTTTTGAAGGTTAAAAAAATTAAAGTGAAATTGGATGTTACTATGATAATTTGAAGCAATACTTTTCCAGCTGTACCTTCATAGAAAACATTTTTTACAAGTTAAAGGGAAGAGTATTGTAGGGAGAAATTAGATTCAGGAAACAGCTCTTCCTGAATTATCTCTGCTATTACTCAAAAGGTTAAAAGTGGTAATAAGTTATTTCTGTTTGGAAAAAACGCTTTCCTTCTTTTCACGCACTGGTTAACAAATCCTTGACTCTTAATTTTAAATACTGAATACCGTATTGTTCTTCTGAGGAATTGGAAATCTTACTCATTATTTGGGATAGATAAATCTTTTATTCATTTTGGTATTTAATACAATTAACGAGAAGCCAAGAGATATTACAATCCTACGAACACCCCACAAAATACAGTTTCGCAGTTTTGTACTCTTATAATTTAGAGGTAACCACACGTCTGTTGTACAGATCTGAATGGAATGATCATTTTCAAAAAGTTTTTACAATGCCATTAAAGAGCTGCAATGGGAGGGGTTGCATTTCTTTGTTCTATTGCTTTTTTAAATTTCAGAATTCAAATTAGTTATTTGTTTAAGGTGATTAAATAGCTATTTGTGCTATTTTAAATTTTGCTTAATTGTAAATATTGCTCTTTTCTGCTGTTTACTGTATTTTATGTATTTTATGAAGTTGACGAAATAAATAATTTAAAATAAAAGTTAAATTTATTTTAAAGAATAACGTCAAAGCTGTCCATGTTGTTGTGACTCTCTGACATAATAATACCAGGAACGATCTCTATCCGCTATATGTAAATAAACTGGCAAAAAGGAGGACTTGCCATATCGGAGATTTCATTACATTTTGAAAAACGGACAAGCTGCTTTATTTTTGAACATTGCATGTTGTAAGGTTTCCTGTTCAAATGTCTCGATGTCACTTCTAAATTAAATCGATTTGACAGACAATGTAAAAATATTATTTTGCACTTAAGTGCAAAAAGAATTAAACGACTTGTAGTTGTACAATATGCATGACCAATTTGTGTTGATTATTTAGTGTGGGTACAGTATTCGGATTTGTGCAAAAAGAATAAACGACTTGTAGTTATACAATATGCACGACCAGTTTGTGTTGATAATTTAGTGTGGGTATAGTTCTATTCGGATTTGTTTTCCAAAATAAAAGAAAACCACCTTTGTGGGAATTTAACTGAAAGTCGTAAACATGTCATTTTCTTAATTCAAGTTGATGTTTTTTCGCTTGTTGTAGTTTTTGTAGAAGCAGAAACCTCTCTGTTGTGTTAACATCTTTCTGTTTATATGGGATTGAGATCCTGCATTAATAAACAATATATTCCCAACGTAATATCAGTACAACAAAACAGAACTAAAAGTTGGCTGCATATAGACCTAACATGTGGGCTTATCTGTAAACTATCCACAGTAAGGAAACCTGGCTGTAATGACGTTCGTACACCCGCGCTATAACAGCGGTACTCAATCAGCTCTTCGTGTACACTAATACTGGCGTCAGTGTTTAAAGTGCGATCGATTTGATTAACTTCAGTATATGTTACCAAATGTAGGCATTGCAATATACTGTTTACGGAACGCTTATGAAGTTTTTTTTAATCTGCCTCAGGGAAATGTTCGTTTCGTGTCATGGGAATGGATTTTGTTTTTATATACATACAATGATTATAATGGAGGATTGTTTGGGTATTATTCAAAACTTAATATGTATGTTTATATATATATATATATATATATTGTAAATTTTGGTTTGTACATTTTAGTATCTGGAAGAACTGCAGGTGTTTCATAATATTTCCATACATAAAACATGATTTTGGCGTGTAAGTTGGGCACTTAATAAATACATTAACAAATGACGTGTACTTGAATTTTTATTCCTGAAAACTAAAGTTGCAAAGTTTATAACTCCTATAATAACTTTTAAGCCCTCCATATCTTCCAAAGATGACACCTTGGTTAAAGGTTAACGGCAACGTCGGTTATGATACTGTATCTTTTAACTATTTATGCAGCCTAAAGACGGAAATGTACAATTACATTCCATGACCTGTGTTGCTGGACTAATTATCCACGTCGACCACAAATAATCAGATGGCCTTGACTCCGCAAAGGTGTTGAAACAACAAATTCTTTTACTTACATTTCCAATGGACGTCACCAATCTCTACCTGCCCCACACTGATTACCGCCCTAAGATCAATGGCTTTGTAAAATCAAAATGGCA
>WURT03666833.1:0-16489 GCA_009936505.3 Holothuria glaberrima | reverse complement strand
TCAGAGCAACCTTAAAAATTTCTCAAAGGGGAGGAGGACTGCCCCTCCCCTTAAGACCCTTTCGCTTTATGCAGTGATAAGGAAAGGATCCCCCACCGCTGCATACAAACGCAGGGCGCTTGCAAAGAAGAACAATTTAGGTAGATTTGGGGGGACTCAGGGGGCATTACGACGTCATCTGTAATGTCCTCCAATTACCAGATCCTGGCGGCGCCACCGGATACGCCAACACTGCGAGCCCAAAACTGTGGTTCCGGGAAGTCCGGTACGAAATATCAAATTCGGGAAGAAAATTGTCCTTATATTCGGCCCAATTCTTTGGAAAAAAGTTTTTGGATCCGTTAAAATAGATTGAGAAAAAAAATAAGGAAAATAAACTTCAATTAATATTTAGAGAAATTTTTCTTCAATATTACAAAACTGAAATATTCCAACATGTTTTATGTACTACTCATCAATTTAAAATACTTTTTGATCAGTTTTGGGCTATATTGCTTTCAATGTGTGAACAAAAGTGGTCACTTAATTTTAAAGGATGATAGTTTATACGGTTTATTCAGTAGGTCCAACTTCTTGACTGTATCACAAAACTTCAAAACATAACTGCATTATTATTCAGTGTACTGTGAAAGATGCAAGGTGAGGGGCCTTAGGCTGGTTACGATGTAAGGATATGAATAATGTTGTAGGAAAGAAAATAAAACAATTGTCAAATTACTGACAGTTTTACAAATATATGGTGCAGTAGACAAGTTTACAAATATAAAGTCTGTATAACAACAAACTAAAACACTGATAATGTATGCCCAATAAAGTTGGACAAGATTTAATTGTTTTTTGGCTTGTTAAGTCATTTTCCTGGTTTATTCGTATTGATAGCTATATCCATATTATTGTATGGTGAAATTATGAATAACAGGCATCTGAGCTCAAATCTACCTCGACATTCCATATGGTTTTAGTGGATAATGAATTTAGAGGGGACAAAGTGCTTTGCAAAGTAACATATTTTATTTTTATGCTTTAGGTCTGTCTTTTACAGTCACGCAGGTACAGTGTAGCTCTCTGTCTCTGCACAATAGGCTATAACAACATCAACATCAAAATCATAGGCGCATGAGGCAGGGGGCGGGGGCACTCTGCCCCCATAGGCTATAACATACAGCAAAATAAAGCACCATTTTACATCTAAGCCATATGAGACAGCTAAATTTGATACGCCTATGTCTAACATTTACTAGATTTAGTTAAAAATGAAGCACTTCGGTTCACCATTTTTAGCCTAGTAATCTTTGAAATATTTGAGTAGATTTCTGTTCGTGCCCCTATTGTTGTTTTCAACGTTTAATGGGGTGTTTTTAGATGAATGTTTCTTTAGAAAATATCGTCATACTAGTGTTTTCAACTATTGTGTGGATATTGTGATATTAAATTGTTTTTTCTTTACCGTATCCTGGTGTTTCCAGCTTATCACTTTTATCGATACATCAAACTGAAAGACGGCAGTGGTCCACAGTAAGATCAATAATGGAGACCTAAATTATGTAGTTCATCTCCATACCCCAACCCAAATGGATGTGGGTAGCTTTGATAATGTATTTAATTAGCGCACTCTGCGCGGCAGTTGCTGGTTCCTAAGAGCAATAGTGGGAAATGTAAGGACTTAATGTTCTGAAAGCCTCTTAAATTTAGGGTCGATGGGGCCTTCTAATCATTAATTACCTCCATTAAATACACTTTGTTCTCTGCAACAGTGACCAGATTTTAGCCTGATATCTTTTCAAAACAGGTGAAACTACTTTTTGGTTGTGCGTTGCACCACTGAAGTCATTCGATTGTCGCAAACCTTTTTAATAAGGGCCTTTGGGATCTTCACCCTAAATGGACATGGCCGAGCACATCACTCCCATGTTCGTATATATTTTTCGGATTTTGTAACTCGCACAATGTTGCATTTACGTACAAAAATTTTCTTCAACAGGAATATTCTGCGCGCTTCGCACTCACGTATGGAATCTACTGCCATTGTGCTTGGTGCTCAGCATAAGCATTGGAGTAGGGAAAACAAGCCAGTGAGCCTACAAGTGGAAAAAAGGCCGTTGCCGGCTCGACTTAAACCATTTGGTTATAAACTGAGCCGTAAAACCTCATCTAACTAACTTACGTATATCTTTCTCGTGTCATTGTCAGGAACCTTCTTGTTATTTCTTTGTCCTCTCCGTCAACCACTCAAATCAGGGAGCTGTGAGAAAAAGCTCCAGCTCAAGTCAAGCCGCAGCTGTTGGATATAAAATTGCGTGGTAAAAGTTTGGTTGTTACAGACTTCTGAACACATACCAGTTGCGAGTAGGAAAAGGAAGATTTGTGCTTCTTCGGCTCCACTGAATTCTCCATTTCGATGGGCAATATTTTTAGAGTTCTACACTTCCAAAAATGTCACTTTGAAACAAATTTGCTTTGGTACAGACAGACGTACATGACAGCCTACCATGGCTGGACCGAGGGGAGATGTCCAAGAGTCCAGACCACCTTTTTTAAGCTAGGAAAAAATCTACTAGACTGTTCTGGAAATTAAATAAAATTACCTCGAGAAATGCGATGGTCGTGGTTGAGTCAGTTGAAGCTTGCTGAAGGAGTGTTATAAAACTGGAAACTTGCTCCGATAAGATTTGGCAAGTTTTGTTTAATTCAATAATCAATCGAGGAGATTCCGATTTTCTTCTTACCTATCACAGTTTCGTGTATCCTGAGTGAGTTATGTTGTACGAAAAGGTTTGATCTTTGTCCTTCTTCAGTGCCCCACAGTCACCAAGTTCTGCTGGCTGCAACACATAATTATACTTATTGAAAAGGTCAGACGACTTAATCTCATTCCAGCAACAAACGTCTTCCCAGACCCGATTTTTTTTCAGCCAAGCAAGCACTGCATCCTAATGGTTATCAGCACTTTGTAGAATTAACCTCATCCACCAGACTGTGGGAAACATGAATGAGAATGTGATTTTTTTCGGCGTGCTTCCCACGCAAATTTGATCACTACTGAATTGCTATAGTATACCTAACTATAAAGATTTTTCCAAAGTATAATTAAAAGGAGTGTGGAACCTTGCAATGATTACAGAAAATCCGCTTAACATTTTGTCAAATATATTCCACACAAGCTGGTAGCCAAGGGGCAGAGGGAGAGAACCCCCCTGGAAAAATCTTCGCCCCACCCGGGAAAAGATCAAAAATTAACATTGCTTCAATGAATTTTAGTATGTCTCTCCCCCACCCCTGAAAAAAATCGCCCCATCAGTGTCTTGTTGGCTACAGCCATATATTAAAACGGCAATTTTTGTAAGCAGCTAGTCAGTTATTTCATGTTGAAGTATCGGAGTTCAACATTCACATGCGCCCGCTTCCTTTATATTTCGCCAGTTCCTTTTTAGCGGCGGTTGCCAAGATTCGCCGCCATGTGTTGTAATTGTCGTGTTTGCCAAATGCCAGAATATCTCATTATTCTGGTCTAAGGTTATATATATTTCACAGGTTTCATAAAAAAAGTTTGTTTGAGAACTTATCTTCATTTCCAGAAGCTAGGAAATAGCATACCATTCTTTTTTCACAATTTGATTGGGGGAAACCCTCAGACTCATTTAAGTTTCACGCCTTCAGCCGTCACCTTTTGCGGGTTACTGCTCCGCCATCACAAATTGAGCCCTCTTCTTGTAGAAACCTGTTTCTGTGCCTAATACACTCATCCAATCAGTAACAAAATAAAATCAAAGTAAATTTCAATGTCACTGTTAAACCTCCATGATGTACATTTTTGAAAAGTTGCAACTCTATGTAGGGCCTAATTTGCAGTGAAGGACTTTTCAAGGCTGTCTTTTTGCCGTTTTCCCTTTACCTACGCCAAGGGCGACGATCTGTTAAAGTTATTGGGGTCACCTGCTTGCGTGAACGCTTTGCGCCTCCGGCCAGGGGTACAGGAAGGTCCCCTGTTGGCGATTTGGTGCATTCGAGACGACACAGATCACATATTTCTGACCTAAAGTTCTCCCCAGCTGCCTTTAATAGGCTAATATCACCATTATTTATATCGTAAATGTGTGTAAAAACATTATTTTTCTGAATACCTCTTAATATTGGGGGGAATTTTATATTAAGTTCCCCACTAAAAATATTGAGGGGAACATGTCCCACAATCATAATCATTACTGGCTTACCGAAATTGCACCATGGCGCAGACTGGTCGCACCACCACATAAGTAACGCAAGACTCCATTCACAAAGTTTTTTGTGTGACGTTACTTTGATTGCTTGATGCCAGGAAATAACTATGTAAAATTGTCTTTGATTTCGAAGAATATCTGGGCTTGGTTCACACATCTTATCCCGTACTGAAATGAATTTAGAAACCTCCCATTGCCCCTAACCTATGACACTATAGCTACGCTACTGTTTACTCCTTATTTCGTTGCATGCACTGTTACAAGGCTATTACAGAAAATTTGCTTATTTTTCCTTATTAATGGGACTTAGTTGCAGGCGTAGGGGGATATTCTTGGGTGGAGAGGGCGCTGGTTAACTGACGCCGCTATCTAAGAGAGGGGTTTCCCCTCCCCCTTTCGATTTTTTTTTGAATGTTTGAGAGTCCTTAGATGTAATTTGATGCTACATTTATGCATATTTAAAGGTCATTTATTAAAAACTAGATGTTGCATGAAAAAACTGATAAATTTGGACAAGTAGAACATATAAGGGTTTTTCATCCTTGAAAGCTGGGAGGATGGCAGCATACTTTAGCCCCACATCGTTTAATGGAGGGAACTAACCTCCCAGCCTCCAGCTTCCTACGTCTGTGATAGTTACTGTCTGTGATTAAGATTGTAAATGTCACCATATTGAACATTCATGGGAAATTTTCAAAAATTTCCCATATTAGGAATGGGGAGACCCCTCGCGATCTCTCGCCCATCATATTGAAATCTTAGATGCGCTTCCGCTGGGACATGCTTAGATCACTGACTAAAATTAAAACATCACTACTAACCGGTTGCCCATTTGAAGTTTTATTCAATTCAAAGTGGATGTATTGTTTACCGATACTTTTCACCGGGCCCCCTTTAGCCTTGAGACCTGGAGCAGATGAATTTGCCCAACGGAGACAGTCCTTCAAGCTCCCCGAAAGAGGGGGGCAACAACCCGATTCAGCCCCACCAGCGGCGACAGGTAGCCGTAGGAGACGCACCGTAGCCATATTGTCGCAGCACGCACATCGATAATTTTGAGTTTTAGGTCTAATTTAGAAAAATGAAAATTTTAGGTTTTCATTGAAGAAAATATGAAAATTATGTTTCATTGAAGAAAATATGAAAATTTGGGTTTCTGAAGAAAATTAAAATTTAGGGTTATTTCGAAGAATCTGTCTTTCGATCTTTAAAGCAGAACCAAGTAAACTGTGGAGGCCCCGAGGAAATTGGAAAATTTCCCAGACGGGTGACCGCGACAGTCTTCCCGAGGGGGTCCATGGCCTCCTTCCCCCTGGGCTACCCTGGTTGAAGGTCTATTAAACATCGTCGTACTCTTATCCTTTACCAGTTCGTCCATGATTCCTTTAATTCTACAGCTATATCAATGGTCTAGGATAAATTTGTCGTATACGATGCACCAACGTATTCTGATCCGACAAGCGTAACGGCAAGATGAAAATATAATTTGAATTACGGGCTTCGTTGTCGTTTTTCACCAGCCTGAATGATTGCACAACAGACGATCACGACAAGTGTTCATCTCAAAAAAAAAAAATAAATAAAAAAAAACATAATTATGTTAATAGTGTGAGGTCTGTCTCCTTCAATTTGAAGACCAAGGACAATTCTGAAAAATACAAATGCAAGCCAATATTGCTAAGTGTTCTAACTGCATGGGAACGAAAATAAATATTGCATCATCATATTGACATTGAAAGGACAGAAGCTATTCGTTATTGTTCTTGACTTATACATGCATAATTCTTTTACATCCTAAAGAAAGGTGTTGAAAAGTAGAATACGACTGGCTGACAGTGTTTCAAACTTACTTTGAAAATTCATAGTGTCTTAATTAACTAATCATTTTCTCGACAATTTGAAGATGTTTTATGGTTTTAAATAAATTATGTCAGGAATTTATTCAGAATGTCAGTCACAAGGATAGGGAGTCAAGATAGCAATTATTGTCAAGGTAGAAATTATGATTAAAGTATTCAGAACGATTTATGTATCACGCTTTGCAGTTATGAGGCGAATTTGTCTTTAAGGTGTAAAACAAAGTTTACGATCACTTTTAAAATACACCTTTACGCGATGACACAAATCAAGAAACTAGTAGTTTGTCCCCCCACACTTTTTAAACTCTATCTGCGCCCCTAGACGTCGACCAGGGGGTGCGAGCAGGGAGGTGCTAATACCAGCTCCCTGGTGCGAGGCACAGCTTGTCTGACTCAGCTTCCAAAGCTTGCTTAACTTCACGATATTTGGGAAGTCAGAGTACGACAGTCGGAATTTTGGACTGCCCACTACAAATTTTAGTAGGGTTACTCGTATGTTCCCTGAAACAGTAAACCTTGCGCTTAACATGTATTGTTTCTCCTGCTTGTCTTATGGTTGTCTTTTGTTTCTCTTATATCATATGCATATGTTATTATCTCATCTCCATACATAATTCTTTTACATCCTAAAGAAAGGTGTTGAAAAGTAGAATACGACTGGCTGACAGTGTTTCAAACTTACTTTGAAAATTCATAGTGTCTTAATTAACTAATCATTTTCTCGACAATTTGAAGATGTTTTATGGTTTTAAATAAATTATGTCAGGAATTTATTCAGAATGTCAGTCACAAGGATAGGGAGTCAAGATAGCAATTATTGTCAAGGTAGAAATTATGATTAAAGTATTCAGAACGATTTATGTATCACGCTTTGCAGTTATGAGGCGAATTTGTCTTTAAGGTGTAAAACAAAGTTTACGATCACTTTTAAAATACACCTTTACGCGATGACACAAATCAAGAAACTAGTAGTTTGTCCCCCCACACTTTTTAAACTCTATCTGCGCCCCTAGACGTCGACCAGGGGGTGCGAGCAGGGAGGTGCTAATACCAGCTCCCTGGTGCGAGGCACAGCTTGTCTGACTCAGCTTCCAAAGCTTGCTTAACTTCACGATATTTGGGAAGTCAGAGTACGACAGTCGGAATTTTGGACTGCCCACTACAAATTTTAGTAGGGTTACTCGTATGTTCCCTGAAACAGTAAACCTTGCGCTTAACATGTATTGTTTCTCCTGCTTGTCTTATGGTTGTCTTTTGTTTCTCTTATATCATATGCATATGTTATTATCTCATCTCCATACCTTTAATGTATGTAGGGAGATTAGATATTGTACTCACGTAATATCAGAAATGTGAATCTGTAATTGTCTGTGAGTGTGTGCATGTGTGTGTGTGAACAAAAAAGTGTGTCGCGAACTCCTTAACTGTAACTCTGATGAGTTCAAACTTGGTGGGTAGGTACTTGACCGTAAAAATTAGTGCATGCGTCATTGATGACGTCGAAGGTCAGACGTCAAAGGTAAAATTTTCCTAAAATTGTATTTTTTGTCATAATTTCCTTTTTAGAATGTTAGAAAAAGATATAAAACCATTACGTTATGCTAGAACTGAAAGGGTAATTTTTCAAATAGTGTTTTGTGGTTGCTAAGGATATGGTCAAAATGTGGTCCAAATTTCAAATTTGCCTAAATTCTATGGAAAAGTGGGTGGAGAAATCCTTCTAAACCATACGTTTAGTGAAGTTCAAACTCGGTGGGTAGGTACCTGGCAATGAAAACTTGCGTGCATGCATAATTCAAGGTCAATTCACAGGTCAAAGGTCAGGGGACAAAGGTAAAATTTGCTAAAATTTGGCTTTTCGCCGTTTGCCTAAATCAAAAACTATGCTTTTTAGCTTACGTGCGACTTAAAAGGCCGAGATGTAGTTAAAAGGTCAACTTTAAAAAAACATTCTGCAAAAAAGGTCCATTGCAAATTCCTCCAAAGTCATATCTTATCGCTTCTAAAGTTGGTGGATAGGTATCCTGAAGATGAAAAATTTGCATCCGTAATTGTTGGTGTCACATGTCGAAAATTAAGAAAGTCAAGGTTCAAATGTGATGAAATTGTTTTCATCCATTACTTGCAAAACGGTATGTTAGAAAAGATCACAAAACCGTATGATATTTACAGAGTGGTGAGAGGTATTTTAGATGGTACGTTTTAGTTGCTCGTAGCATTTTGTCATGATCTGCTTGTAAGTATACTGGGAAATTTCTTTAATCCCAAGGTATACAGAGGATATGGGGAGATGAGATTTGTGACTTTATTACCCTCTTGTCATTTTGCCAAGCACGAACGTGGCTAAACTGAAGTGGCTGAGGAATATTTACTAGTGATGGATTGTTAACTTTCTACTTTTGCTTATGAGGTGGTTTTACGAATATTGGAAAATCAGAGTATGTGGGAGCTTGAGATCTTTAGACTAGCAACCCCAGTGACGGCGTGGGCTGTCGTTTCGACTGACTGATGAAAATCGTTTAATTATTTACTGTCAGAAACTTTTCGATGAAGCCTTCAAGCTGATAATTTGATTGCATAACCAGATGCAGGCTCGTATCCAAGTGAGGCTCTGTTTTTGCAGACTTTGTACTTTTATTACATATGAAAATGGAGGATAACTTTGTTGTCCTGATTACTGTAAGGCCTTCAGAACCCGGAGAACCTCATGTAAAGGTTTCTTTTTCCAAATCCACCCTGTGCTTTAATGTGAAGGCGCCTTCTTTATCCCCCTCCCTGAGCCCCCTTTCTCGATCTGCAAACTCTTAAAGATAGATATACTCGTCACCCCAATTGGTTGGAAACTGGGCCGTTAAACCTCATCTAACTAACTCGTCACCCCAAGTATGACTTTTAGTTGGGGGTAAGCAGAAGTGTCAGCTGGTTATTGCTCTTTGATTTACATCAGAATTACGAAATTCAAAGGGTATTTAGAGTAGCTCATATTGCACTATAGGGGAACATCTGGCATTCCAAACTCTTTAGATTGGAAGAAATCCCACTTTAAGCATTAATTTGAACTAGACGTTTGAGATCTGTTCCATGTGTCAATCACCCCTATGGGGACAAACTGTGGCATTCAAATGTTCTAGATTACACTAAGAAAATTGCTAGTTAAAAATGGTCTGGCTCCTAGGGCCTTCTGCGGGTTACATTAATGGACATCGCGGGCCGCAAATGGCCCCAGGCAGCCACTTGAGAACCTAGGTATTAAGGGATATTAAGTGCGATGAAAAAGCGGCAACGTTTAAACTCTCCTAGCTAGAATTTGAGCCCCTACATCCCAGTTCCCAATCATAATATACTGCTCGTAATCCTTGCTTTAAGAAGATTGTATTACCTCTTTTCATATTTACATTTTGCTGTAATGAAACAACTAGATGAAATGATATACATTCCAATTTTTCTCGTCAAATAATTTAAAGAATACTTCAGAAAATGTGACTCCTGTTCATACAGCTACCCAATAGAGTAGCTAGAGGGCTCGGTCAAAGAGGCGAATATTAAACTTTAAACAATGTAACTTAATTTCAGTTTCACTTTAAATGCAGTTAAATTTCGTTAAAAGCTACACACATCTAGACGAAAATTCCTGTCATCTGGCAATCAAGGTAATTACACAAAGAAACGTAGTTTTATGAAATCATGTATCATTACCGGTATGAAAGTTACGAATCTGCAATATAAGCAGGCTTGCCAGTAATTATGGTAATGGATCTATCTCATTTAAAATGGCCAAGTTGGAAAGTCTGGGTTCCTCCCAGGGCTGTAACGCCCGAGTATACGGACCCGTTTACTCAATTCCGGACTCGAGTGACAAATCCGCTTGTACCAAACTTGGAATTAACTCGCAATGGAAGGTTCCCAATTGGAAGCTGCAACTGAACACGGAACCGATTCCAGCAGAGCCCTTATCAATAAAAATGACGCAAAAAATTCTGAGGGCTCATTGTTATTGGTAGACACTTTCAAGTTTTGTAAATCGTCAAACACTGTCAACTAAATATCTTATTGGGCTAAAATATGAAATTGTCTCCCAACAATGAATGAAGAAATTAATAAATCGCACACGTGCCGGGTTACTACAGTCATGCATATACGATGAGTTACATTGCTATATAACTCTGACCAAACAGTGACCAAACTCGAAATTGGCCCGGAAATGGCATCACTGGAATTGAAATTGGCTTGAAGCAGGGTAAGGTGACCTCGGATACAGTACGTTGAAATTGCACACCGTTAAATAAGATTCCCTAGCAACGTATTCTCAAAGAAGCATTATAAATTATATTCGATGGTAGATAACTTTCGAATCTGATATAACGGAAAAGACCATAGCCACACTAAAGTATCTATGAAAATAAACAGGACGAGTCTGTTAATTAAATCAGATTCTATTAATTCACTCAAAGTTCTTCAACCCCACAGGGGCTCGGAGGGGGAAGGTGCACGTTGGACCCTTTTTGAGAAACACTGATCAAAGTAAATCTTCACTACAGGTTAGCGGGAAGCGTTTAGATGTATTTATACCTTCTAGGTTGACGGTAATGACCAAGTTCCCAATAATATAAAGTGCAGATCATGTCATTCATGTAAGCATGTGTTTAGGTTCCCAAATAGCATGATGAAATCATGTTAATTGACACAATGGCAAAAAATAGCGAATGGGTAAGAAACGGTAAAAATTAATTGCGGTCTGCCAACCTAGTACTTTGCGGATCCCCATACTAGTTCTGGGAACAAAATAAACATGAAGAACTAAGTAGGCCTGTGGGTACCCTAGGCTAGGGTAATATATAAAAAGGACGTCAGCAGTAAATTTCGGTCATTCCCCCGCTCCCCCCCCCCAAAAAAAAATCATGAAAGCTCATTGTAAGACTAGCTATCTATGTACACTCTATAGATTATTAACTTCTCCATGGTGCTTTGAACTAAGGAACTGTACGAGAAAGTGAGGAGAACTGTTCTTTACCACCGCACTGTTTGTTTTTCGGTCATCGTAATAAATCCTTTCAAATCTTCAGTACTTGACATTCTTTTTCTGTGCTCTTAGCAACATTACTAATAAGAGTTCTTGACTGATAAAATCTGGTTAAGTGTCTGTATCAATTGGCCAAGCGTGATTATCTATGCTCTAAATCTCACATAAAAGCATTCTGGCTCTATTTCTCACTTCTAAAAGAATTTTCCTTACACCTTATCTGATTTTCACATTGCTTTACATCTAACACAAAGTTTAAACAATCGTTGCATCTTCACACGGACTATTTGCTATTATTTTTCAACCATCAATTTTTCTTTTTTTTTTTTTCAAAATAAATACCTTTGAAATATCCAACAGAATACAAAGTCAGCAAAGGTAGGCCTCTTATGTTTTCCATCGTCAATTTTCCGTGAATGTCACAACAAGGATATCATTGTAGGCTGTTGTTCTTGAATCTGGTTTGAAGCATATCCTCTTACTAATTCAAACTAGTAACATTAGGGTGTCGACATTCATACATGATAATTATGACGGTGGCGATGGTGGTGGTGGTGGTGGTAGTGGTGGTGGTTATGTTGGTGGTGACGGATGATGGAGGCGGCAACGACGACGAAGATGATGTAATATGCTCGAGATGAGCTGTTACATGATAAGAAAAGCTATCGATTATCTTAGATAGGCTTACAAACATTAAGTTCGACACTGGTCTATAATAACTCAAGACGTTAATATCTAAATTCTTCGTTTTAGAACTGGTATAGCAATGATATGTTAGCATTAACAACGAAAAACACCACTATAGTGCCAAAAGAGATTGGTGATACCATACATTATTTTCACCTCCTCGTCTGTAGAAAGTTCTCGAAAGGTACAGAAACCTTCAACTGCATTATTGCCCAGCGTTCCATGGCGGTACGTGAGTTAGGTGGTATAATACTCGCCTGGATATATTCAACTTTCTTCTCAAAGTACTGAGAAATTATTCTGGTATTTTTGTTTCCGATACGTTTCAAAGAAAACATGACTGTGATAACTTGCATTCTTCTGCTGGTTGAACAGCAAACAGTGATCTTAAGTTGTAAATGAACTAATTCTAGAAGAAAGCAATTTTCCTACAAGGAGCGTTGTGGCCATCTCTGACAATGGTTAATTTGGACTTTAGGAGCTTCTTTCAAATTTTCTTTTTATTTTCTTTTCGGGGACTTCTACGTCTTGTAAACACGCTAGAGGAGAATACGACAAGTGCTGCTTATCTTGGATAAAGCTCAACCAAATAAGAGCTCACCCAGTGAATCGTCATAGTATTCAAGCATTACTGTCAACCAGGGATGAAGACTCCAACTGCATTGTCGAACATTTTGTCGTCCATGTTACCTTTATTATTTGTTTAACTTGCCGATGGCAATTGAAAACTTGCACTTTTGGGTCCCCGAAATGATTTCAGAGAATCTTTTTTCATTAATCGGGTAGCAGAAAAATTGTCCACAGGTCGCTTGATAATACGTTAACAACTTCAAACGTTTCCTAGCACCCCAGACACACAATGTCTTCCCCACAGTCGAGAAAAATCCTAAACAACTAGGAAAATTTCACTACTAACTGTCGCTCGTGATCTCAGGTGTGCATCGGTAAAATTATTTTCAACTAGGGAAGCAACGTACACTGACCATTGACTAAGCACTGATAAGTATTGAACTTTACCTTGAAAATTATTTAAGGTGTTTGTATGATTTCCAGTGTTGGGTAGGCTAACGACCAATCTTTTTAATTTAAGTAGCCAGGGGCCATTGTCATTTTCTCCCAATCAACAGCCCTGCCTTCAATCAAAGGTCACGGAACCTAGGATTTGAAGGCATATGTACAAAAGTTTCGGAATTCCGAGACAAGATGTGGCTCTTTCGGGGTGGGCTTTGGATAAATCCAATGTGGCAAGCACTGAGTGATGAGTTGTTTTATAAAGACCATGTGTTAATCACGTCTAAAGAAGGCAAAGTTTATCGCCAATAACATGTGTTGACCAAGCAATGTTTTGTCGAAAATGGGATGTCTCAAGATTTTAAAGAAAATTAGGTGCCGATGAGTCTTAAGGCTCAATTTCGTCTGCATTATAAATACTTCCTACACGTAGCCGTACGAGTTTATCGTAAGAGGGTATTGAATATCTGCCCTCCTGTAAAAAACTTTCTCCTCCTACTGTCCACTATTTCTCTTCAATTGGAAATAGTGTACATCGGATACTCAGTTCATAGAACGAATTTTCATTCCATTTATTCTTGGTTTTTCATGAAACAACCACCTTTTTTTTACAAATTAAGCGAAAGTACTTTTCCGTGTTTGCATCCATTATTTCAATAAAATACCTTCCTGCACAATGTCAAAATCACTTTACTATGGCTTCATTATTTAGTCACCAAATATATCTTCTAAAAGCTTTTACACTTTTTCCGTCCTTATTCTATTGACTTAAGCGATGGCTCATCTTAAAAGGCAATTTTAAACTGACCATTCTACGCAAACTAAGAATGCTTGCTTGAAATATTCTCACGTCATCTCCTCTGCTTGTGCTACCCACAGATCGTATTTTTAGTGACACAAACTATATTACCATGCAGCCTGTCAAAGACTTAATAATTGTTATTTCGAAGGTTTCCACGTAGCAGCAGTCTTTTTTAAGTGATTAAACAGTTGTCGACTTCCAAGGTAGCAAGAACAGGAGTTTTTTAATCTAAAATTGCGTGAAGTATTACGAAAATTGTTAATGGATTTGGGAGGATTTAATGGGGTATTTCTTATTTGTAAGGTGTGCAGTAACATTAAAATAAGCAACAGGTTAAGGAGAGGGGAAAATTGACAGAGAGAATTGAAGTAACCAAACTTATATACTTATAAATTAATCTATTAGTATTTCAAAGGAAAAAAAAACTCAGTTTGCAAAAGTGGTTATTTCTCCATATACAAAGAGTGAATATCAGCAGTGGGTGAAAGGGTATATGATGGAGGTAAGGCGACTTGTGGTTCCCTGACTGACACAAAGAGGGGTGTAGGAAGGATTTTCAAATCTCCTTTAAATTTTGCACATAAAAAATTAGCTTTAAGTTGACGCAAAATGGAGCCATTCGTTTTTAGTTTCAAGCAAAGATGGTGCCCAGGATTTGTCCGACAGGGGGAAAGCTTGCCCAGGGCACTAAACTTTCCTTTTACGATGCTCATACATGTGATACGTGCATGGGCACTGCAACATTTGACCAAGTAAGACCTACCACTTGTATGGCGTTATCGTGGCATACCTAAGATAGTTGGCGCCCTGCCAAATCCATCTCTTATCGTCTGCACGGGATGCCATCCTAGGTGAGGACCTAAAGACTTCCTCTCCTTAAACAGGTTAAAAGAAATTTTTGTTCATGTACGATGACTTTTAATGGACGTAAAATGTTTTTGCATCTTCCCACGGGTCGGTCCTTTGTACAGGTTTCTGGAGTTGTTTAATGAAAACATGGACCTACTACCTGGACAAGTATTAGCTCCATGGTGTAAGCTACTGTTTAACGAATGCAAGAGATCAACTACAGTCTACAGAATACTATAAAACTATGTATGCCTCGGTATGCCACTTATTCAAAATGTGACTCACTATATAATTATAAAACACCAAAATATGCAGGCGCAGATCAAGGATTTTATAAGGGGACACCCTTGGTGATGACTTGCGGAAACCTGTGGGCAGCACCGAAGGCGTAAGGCGTTGGGATTAGTTCTGGGATATAGGCAGGGGGGGAGCCTGGATTTGCCCAACATGGGGTTAGCTTCCCCGACAGGTGGGGCTAAAATTTAGAAAAATAGTAGCGAATATGACATGTACATGATCACATGTGAACCAATGCAGACCTAATGTGTATGACGTCATATCGTGGCTCCCATAGCATATTTTATACAATACACATGCTTAGTGTACGAAGTTTAGTGCAGATGAACTGTTTTTATTTTTGTTTTCTTTCAGATATTTTTATCGTATGTTATTAATTTATTTATTTTATAATTTTATAATATTGAAAACCCGACTTAAGTGTAAAGTTACATAGCGCCCAAAGTGTGCTTTCATTTTATAGGAATGCGTACTCACCTGTACTCATTTAGAGCCAAAACAGATGAAGTACATTTCGAGCGAATAGCTCCAACGGGGATAAAATGCATTGAATCTTATACCCGTCTGTACTACGAATAGGTTCCAGTAGTCATCCAATGTAGGTTACCTACTAATTCTACAGAACAATAATGTGATTAAGGATGGATTTTTTCGACTTTCACGGGAAACCGTTTAAGCGACCCGTCTTGTTACGCCCCTTGGTCCTGTGTTACTATTTATCTATATGAGACCGGTATGTGTACCACCCCGCGCAAAAAGGGCCCCGAACATTTTAAGGGCGCATTTTGAGAGTCGTATTGAAGAACATTCAGGTACAAATATAGAAGATTCTATGCATAGGCTACCCATTGTTGTGAGGACAAAATTAGAGAAAAATTCGGGCGACTGCCCTCTACATGAGACGCAGTGCATGGTATGCAACCAGGCTGTGTGATAAAATGGCTAAACTCCCGTCGTGAGTCCTTGACCGTACCGTGCGAAACATGCAGGAAAATTATTTAAGCGATTGGGGCATGATGAACTACTGTACCCGACCTTCACTGAAATACTGTGTACGCTTAAAAATGGTTGCATATTAATGGGGTCTGCAACATTTAGGCTAGGCCATGAAAAGAAACTTAGGAAGAGAGTGGAATATTAAAACTCTGCGCAAAGCGGGCCGAAAATTTTGAGTGTCGTATTAAAGATTATTAGACCAACTGTGTACTCATCCACTTATACGTACACACCAGTGTAACGCTTTTGTTTATGAATGTTTGGATGCCACGAAGTTTGCAAATGTGCTCGCAAAAATGACCTTTTATGACCATAAACAAGTGGCAAATCTTAAAGGCATATTCTAGTGGCATTTTACAATTGGGTCACATCCTCCCAGATGGATAGGGCTGCAGCAAACTGAATTCTTAAACATATTTTGGGGGGATTATTTCTGGGTATATACTGAGGGCTTAAACAGCTGTTCGAAAGTGGAGGAGGCATGGCCTTGATCGGAATCAAATGCCAGTGCGTACTCCAAGCAGCTGAGGTCCTAGGGACTACCTAAAGGCCTCGGGAAATTTTGGACTCTAGATGCTCTGTGATATAGCCCGAGGAATGTTTCGACTTTTTTAAATTCTTTTCAAAGTCGACAAACTTTGCTCTTTCATTATCAAGTCTATGCAGATGAGCTAATATGTAACACATTGTCCGTTGAATAAAGCGAAAACGTATGAGATACTGCATTGAAGTAGTTAGTTAGTTAGATGAA
>WURT03666822.1:0-17700 GCA_009936505.3 Holothuria glaberrima | reverse complement strand
GTTATTACCTCAATGTACATCGCTGTTACTAACGATGACGCCGTTATTGACAAACTTTGCGTAATTCGCGTTCCATATAGATCTTCCGTAGTTTTAGAAACTGGTTCTGACAGACACTTGCTTTATCTTTTGATTGCCTCAAACGTCATTTTGCGACGCCATGTGAGGAATATGTTCACACGGGTAACTCAACATTAAAACTCAAATTTACATTCTCTGTAATTCGGAAATAGATTTCAAATAGGAAAACCATCGAGTTCAGTAATTTGCCCTTGGACGAAGCACACACAAGCTTGTTCAACCCGGCAGAGGATACCGAACCTTTCCATCACTAAGCCTCATCGCATAAAATACTCCACATATATATCCACTAGGCAAGTATATGAAATATTTATCCAGGTTCGACCATAGCACAGTGTTTTACAGAATTCATGCCGTTTATTAAAAATTAAACGAAAGATTATTGTTTAATTCAGTTGTTTTATAACCTGGGCCCGGCCCTGGTGCAACAGGCCATTTTCATGGAGTTGGTGAACATCCTTGCCGAACAGTAAGCATTGTACAGTTATAACTGTGTTGGAAAGGGTAGGAATGGACTGCACAAGCTTTAATACCACGAGACTATACCTATTTATAATCTTTCGTGTAAATTTTGTCCAAATTTCACTTGGAACAATGTTAATTTTCACCAAACAAAAATGGCTATAATTTGCGGGAAAATATTTTTCTCTTAACTCATGTGTTTTTATATTCCAAAAGCGAGTCGAAAACTGAGGTGGACACCCCCTGTCATCGGTTATAGAGGCTGACAAAAGATACGCATTAGTCTGACTACAGGCTCCACTAGATAAAATGTAGCTGTTCGTAGACAACGCATCTCCTGCACAATTCCACCCAGGACAATTCCAAATTGTTAGTTTTTTTTGGGGGGGGGGGCCCTACATCAACTCATGTGCCTGGAGTGTCGCCACCGTGCCGTACCTACACGTTTAGGCTAACTACGATGGATTCGTCTATGCCCTCTGTGCACTTCAGTATCGACATATTTTGCGGGAAACTTGGAAATTTTCGCAAAATGCAATGGTTTTTTTTTTCAAAATCAACGCACAGCATAAGACACTGCGATAGTTATCTTCTATTTATGCTTGTATTTTATTTGAAATGTTTGCAGATTCATCATCAAATTACGCAAACGACAGTAGCGCGGCGGCCATCTTGGTAAGCCTAAATTTGTTCCATCGGTGGTAAAACTTTTGGTTACATTATCCTCTGTCTATATGTATGGGATGTCTGTGGGTAATTGTCATGGTTATGAGTTGTTCCGGGAAAAATTGTCCCCGTCGAAGATTGCCCCGGAAGGGGGATTGTTCGGTCTCGAACATAACAGTAAAAGTCTCTCATGCTGTTACTGACAAAGTTTATGCAAAGATACCTTACTTAAAAACGTATGTTTTCTTGTCAGACCAGGCTATATGTCACTCCATCAGAGTAATGGATTCTCGGTAAAAAAGGTTACCTATGTACACGTGTAAGTAATGAATGTTAAAAGAATACAACTTGGGTTGAGTATAGGAGGGGAAAAACCAAACGGTACCCCTGAAGTAAGTAAGCAAGCAAACAAAAAAAAAAAACAAAAACAAAAAAAAACAAACAAACAAGTAAGCCAGCCAGCCTATCAGCTAGCCAGCCATCCAGCCAGCCAGCAATCAATCAATCAAGCAAGCAAGCAATAAATTAACCAACCAATCAATCAATCAAGCAAGCAAGCAATCAATCAATCAAACAAGCAAACGAGCAAGCATTAAATGTCTAAGAAGACAAAACTAATGCGATGTGGGGCTACAAGCTTCTAAGCTTATAATTTCCCGGATTATTTCTCAAAAAAAAAAAAAACTGTTCGGGAAAGAATATTCCAACCCGGGACATTTTCTCCTAGATAAAATGTGTCCAGTGAGACAATTTTATCCCAAGATTTCTGTCCCGGATACTTTGTCCTTAAAGAATATTGTCCCGGAGACACGGACAGTACCCCTCTTTACATGGGCATAATTAAACCACTTTGGTGGTTTTACTACTTCTATTAATCTGTTAATATTGGACAGAACAGTCTATTTTGCAGTGTACCGTTCAGTTGATATGCGCCCTCATTTTGTCGTAACTCGCCGTACAACTAATACTAACAAGTTGAACAAGACCATTAATACTCTGAAGAAAATATAATATAATTAGCATAAATTAAACTTCCTTATATATTCCCTACTCCTAGCAACTCTCGGATGTACGGGAAAATAGAAATGAACATATAGTATAGTTTCTAACTTTGTGAAAGACTTACCATCTCTAGGATATCAGCACACTGTCCTACTGAACTATGACCTGACTTTGACCCAGATAGATTGCCGTTTTTACCAATATCACACCAATAAAAAATAAATAAAGGAGGATCTGTTGCGAAAAAAATGGCTCTGACATGCTTTGTCTACCACGGCAACCAAGTTCGTTGTCCGACGGGTGGAGCCAGCCAGCACCGCCAGGAAGCTAGCATGGAAGCCATTTCTGGTGTTTAACTAAACATTCGTTTTGAGATTTGTTTAAATAATAACACGTGGGTACCATACTAGTGCACCATGCATACTTGAAGTCGCCATTGATTGACCTTAAACAGTTAAACAAGTCATCGAGGAACAGAAGTAGGGCTAAGGTAATATGCACTCACGGTTACTATGACAGGATGACGTCACAGAGGTTGCCTCGCAATACAGTGTAAGGTAAGTATCTGGACTGTATACCCAGGTAACGTCAAGCCATTAAGATCCCATGACGTCATAACTTGCACAGAAAGTTACTTTTAGCTACCGCAGCTCTGAAATTGGAATACACATCGCAAGTGAATTCAATAATGTCTGCTCTCTTGTTTATTTTACAACGTCAAAGGCAAACAGTGCTTTTTAACAATTTCCTCAGCAAAAATTCAATTATAAACTTGTAGTGTTAGTGGGGGTAATAATAAGCAACAAGGATGAGTTAGACTTCGCACTTGTTGGTAGTTAAGTTGACACACTAAAGTGCGTAAATTCACAGCGGACAGTGTCGACGCAACATGTCATGCCTGTTGCGACAAATCGTGCAAAGATTAACTCTGTCTGTAAGCCCATAACAAGTGTTTTGGCCTTCCAGCCTTCTGTCTGTCGTTATTCCAATCTTCTAGCCAAAATGGAAGCTACTTCTGCCACGCAGTTTAAAGCAAAACCTTCAGATAGGCTATATTTTAAGTATGGGGGTATCAGACTTCTCAGTTGGTGACTGCTCTTTGATTGACAGCTATGTTTGAAAATTCAAAAGATTGAGAGTAGCTCACATTCCACACAATGCAGAAGGAGTGCTTGGATTACATATTATAGCCTTGTATGCTCACCAGGACATGGGCTTAGGCAATAAACTAGGCTGTGTCTGTACAAGGAGGGACATTATAGCTATGGGAGGAGCTACAAGTTGCATAGTTGGGAGAACTGACAGGGCTGTAACCGAGTCCACCTTGCCCGATTCCGGGCCCATTCCGATTCCAGTGGCTACCATTCCTGGCCATTTCCGAGTCCAGTACCCTTCGATTCCAGGTTTTCTAATTCCGGCCGTTTAACAATGTAGCGCCTCATACAAATGCACTGTTAACAATTACACATATGATGAAAACGGGTACTTTTGAGGAGTCACTTTCATAGACAGTAATCTTCCTGACCCTGTAATTTAGTTGACTGTATGTGACCATTTACTTGTTCAATTGTGCACCAATAATATGTTGCCTCGTCACAGAAATGGAACTTTCATTTTTATGGACTCGACTGGAATCGGCTTCGAGTCCAGCTGAGCCTATTCCGGGCCAATTCCGATTACGTGACTTCCCATTACGGGCCAATTCAGAGTCTGGCGAAAAGCAGACTCGAGTCCGGAATCGAGTCCGAGTCCGGACTCGGATGCTACAGCCCTGAGAACTGGAACTGTCTGGGTCCGGGATGACGAGATTTGCCCTTAAAACACAGGTTCTAAACAGACTGTCCCTACTATGGTCACCAGTTTACAGTAGTCCGGTTAAGTGTGAAGGGAACAGCTTCAGTTTGGAGGATTTTTTCTTCTGGGAGAATGACGCCACGCGAACTGGACTGAAGTAACGCATTTGCCTCTTTGTATGTACGGCAACAGAGCAACGGAGCGTAATACAAACAGTGCGGCGTTTCTTTTGCCCCAGTAATTGGCGGAGAAACTACAAGTTTTGTACCACAACACTTTAAATTCAGATACTCATCATCCCATACAGTTCCAATTCTCCCAACTAGGTTACTTCTAGCCCCGCCTACAACTTTCTTAAGCTTCTCCTTGGGTAGACACAAACCTACAGTACAGTAGTTTACTGCTTATTATAGGCGATATCTTGGTGAATACATAGGGCCCTAATGTGTTATCAGAACACTCTGTGCAAGCTGTGTAATAATAGCTACTCTGCCTTAATTACTCTGAAGGTCATATTATGCTTACTATACTACCCTTCTGTATGCGTGATTTTAATGCTACAGTATAGTAATCTGACCAGCCAATACTATGGACAACACTACATTACGTTCCACTGATCTGCACAACTCATTATTTACCAATCAGATTGAACGATTTTTTAAAGGAATTTTCATCAAAGTGCAGTTATCAATTGTTGAAAGATTTACCAGTAGTTCCTGTTCCGATTTGAGGTGAAGCAACAACCCCTTTAAAAGAGACTCTGTCATGTCTACTGCCGATCCAGCAGGAGGTTAGGCATAACATGAGTCCATCGCAATGGCTTCTGGGGCAGAAACGATAGATACACAAAAAATAAGGGAATAGTTCAAGAAACTGTTATTTGGATGGAGATACATCGAACACTTTAATTTATGTTAATACTTTAAGACCCACTAGACCGAGGGGAGATTATCAACGATAAGCCGTTTATTTGGCGCAGGGGAATTTCTTTCTTTTGTTTGTTGGCTCCAATTTGATATCATTCACCTAGCAACATCATTCAAGTCACGTAATCCTTTAACAAGTGGCCTGCGCAGAACAATACCTTAATGTGTACCTTTGGTCCTCCAACACCTTTAGAGCAGGTAATAGTAAACTCGAAACGACTGTTTAATTGGAACAGAAGAATAGAGTTACCTTACTTTACCAGATACCGCATACAAATGAGTTGACAACGTAGAAGTCTAACTTTTGTTACAACAATAGAAAAGTTTCCGGAAGTTTTCTGAAATAACCAGATATAGATTCTTGTTCATATTTCGATATAAAACGTAACTGACATACTGCCATGCGCGTAGCCGAGCGTCGAAAGGTGCAAATATTTTTTATTTCCCTGACGACCGGCAATGTTGTGGCAATGGAGGAAAACCCCCAGTCTTACTGTAGATGTAGCAGACGACAAATCCCTTTTGTGTTATCTTCCTAATCCGGTGTGAGTCATAAAGAAATGTCAAGAAAGATACAATTAAGCTACGGATTACTGAGTGACCTTGGCGGCACAAACCCCACTTCAAAGCGATGTATCTCCATCCAAATAACAGCTCCCTGATTCAATAACCAAGTTAAATTCAGATGTATCCATGAAACTCCCCCTCCCTGTACGAGCAGGACACAGGAAGATTGAGGCAAAATGAGTCTGAGGAATAAAATATGCTGTGAGCCGTTAACATTTGTATGAAGGCCTTTGTACTAACCAACGCTCAAAATGATGCACTAGTAAAACTTATTCCCGAGATATATTAGTGAAACGTTTATACACCGCGGGTCAAATTCTGTTTTAATAAAAAGATAGACGCCTGCACTCGTGAGGTTTGATGAGCACGCAGCAAACACTACATGATTATCTATAGCATAGGCCTATGTGTACACTGGCATGCTTCAAGCTACCCTTCACTCCATTATTCAGTTAGTTACACAGAGAATAGCCGGAAGACAAAAGAGATAAATAATTTCTGATAAAAACATCTGTTGTCGGGGAAAATGAGACTTTCGGGTTGACATATAAAATTAATTTGTTCAATGGATCATAACCGCCACCAGGTCTGCTATTTCGTCCTTTTTGAACCGGCCGCCTGTTTGTGACGTCAAGATTCATGTAACAGGTTCGCTAAAGCAAAAAATGGAATTACGCAATGCTGACAGACCACATAAATAGACCATATTAATTAAATGTAGAAGCATATGTCACTAAATGGGGACGAGCCCTAAGACAAACAGGGAACTTATTCAAACCCATTCCTTGGAACGCCCCGAAGGCGAACCTGTGTCTGCTTACGTCACTTGGAAAATGTCATCAACTTTATGTAACACGGAAGAGTGAAGTTCAGTGAAGTATTTGAAAGGGCTAACATGTTTTGCGAACAAACGGCTCTATGGTGATAACATTTGAATAGTAGAAAATACTTTTCTTAGTTTCCTTTTACGGGGAACCCGCTCTCGACGTTTCCTCTGGCTTTAAGTACCGGTATAACTTCCTTTCATTTCTATATTGTTATATTTTCATGTTCTGTACATGCTATTTTAATTTGTTATCGAACTTGAAGGGGCGAACAAATTAAAATGAAAATGAAATAAAGATTGAAAACAAGGAGATAGCGAGTCCAACCAGTCGATAAAGCTGACACGCAGAAGAGAGGAATGGTTGATTATCGAAAGTACACCGTATATGTCACGTTTGACAAGGATTTCTAACTATATAAGTTGAAACAAATAGGTGGAAACAAAGCGAAAAACCCGATGTTACATTTATAATTATTCACGCTCCTCTCCCATGTGAATTTCTTTTCTAGCAGAAAATAGGGACTGATTGGTAGCAATGGGGACCACTCTCTGTTCCGACGTTTTTATATACAGGCAAGTCTACATTGAGGTCAATGTTAATTAGGATAAGGGTTACATTTAGGGTAAGGTTAGGGCGAGTTTACTTATGACAGGTTATTAGGAAATGACCTCTTGGGGTCTCACTCGGCCCTGGGGCATCTATTGATCCAAATCCATCTTTTTGTTGAAGACATTGACAGTGGTCACGATTATCGCACAATTTAAACTTGTCCGGCTTGATCTGGGACCCTTTTGAGGAGAACCCCGGGAAGCGAATGAACTTTCTCTGGTTAGCTAGAAGTTTCGAAAATCGGAAAGGTGGCAGCCCTTCGAGGTAGCCACAGAGATTTGCGCTGACTCAGGTGTTCTCTGTGGACGGTCCTGACTTCCTACTCGGGCAGTCGGACACTCTTTTCTGTGAGGTATCATTGCTCTTATGTATAGTAATGCTCCCTGTCTTATACAGAAAATCGAACGCCGTACAGTTCTAATTGCCTTACTTGATGGGGTCTTTCAACCCCTGAAACAACTCCTTAAAGGGAAAATGCAGTCCCCCAATTTGAGTTAGTGTACCCCGGTACACTGGTTCAGGAATGGCTCATGTCAATCATGTGACAATATTTTTGTCACTTATTTCCTAAATTTACGCAGAATAACTCCTTGGTTTACCTTCAATATTCAATGAAATATATTAGGAAACATTACAAAAAATACTTGTGAGAGAAATAAGAGGAGATCTGTAAGAATTTTGAAAATAAACGTCGGGCGACTGCCCTCTCCCTTTAAATTACTGTAGTTATGTCTCTAATAGGCAATAATACTGCATACCGTATCCATACGGTACTGAACCAAAAGTCTAAATGTAATCTACGGTACATTGCGAAAACAGCTTCTATTGCCAGCATTTGCGGTGTACCATTAAATATATGTAGGCTAATGTACTAATCCTACCATCTAAAGAATATACTGTAGCCTGGTCAACGTATATACTATCCTACTCTCGCTCTCCGATTAGACAATATAGCAGGACGGTATCAGAGTAATCTGACCCGATTCCCAGCCAATTCTGATTTCAGTGTCCTCATTTCCGGGCCAATTCCAAGTCCGGTCATTTGACGAAGTACGGTAGCATATCACACGGATGGTTCCTAGGCTTTTTTCACCAAAAATTAGTTAAAAGGTCAATGTTAGGAGTCATTTTCATGTCTGACGCTTCCTGTTACAAATTTGTCTGTGTAAGCATCCATGTATGACACTACACCAATAACAATGTAGCCGTAGTTATGTAACTTCAATCTTTTCCCTCCGCTTGAAGGGCTCCTAGTCCGAGTCCACCTGCACCCCATCTGGGCTAATTTCGATTTCGGGACTTCTCATTCCGGGCCAATTCCGATTTCAATGAAAACTCCGAAATTGAGTCTGAGTCTGCATTACTGCTCTATACAAGTTAGTCCTTTCTTCAATACTCAATAAAAGTATAATAAGCATGGAAGTATATAAACTTGCAGATATCATATACTTGTCGTGTGAGTATACATGCAACGAAATGAATACTTGTACCATTACATAGTCTCTGGTTGTGAGTACGAGTACAGTTCTAGTACACTCTTTTTTCATGAATATTGAGTACAACATATCTTTCAAAGTCCCTAATGATACGGGTACTAGGACCAATCCATCCCACGGGTACATGTACTATATAGGCCTATGCTTGCATTTAACTTAAGACTTGTTGCGTAGCAACTATATCCTGAATGCGAGTACAGATGTGCTGTTTGTAAGTACGAGTACATACCAGTACCCCTCTATGCGCCTTTGTTTCACGAGTACGAGTACAAAGTAACGCATTAGATCAACGTCCTACTTTCAAACCTTGTAAGTACTGTATGGGTATACGTGTACAAAACCGTTCTCGTCAATATAATGAGTACAGGTACCGTAAGTCGTTGGTATTTACTACAAGACTGGCGTGTATAGCCCCAATGGATAGGCAATTTAATCATTCCTTAAAGGGAAAATGCAGCCACCCCAACCTGGATTAGTGTAGCAGTCTATATTATTTCATGAATGGCTCTCGAGAATCATGTGACAAAATTTTTTCTCACAAAATTGTGAAATTTACGAGGAGTAACTCCTTGGTTTACCTTGAATATATCATAAAAGGTACTTGGAAGAGAAATAGGAAGAATTTGTGAGATTTAGCTGTTGATTCAAAATATTTTTGGGGTGACTGCTTATTCCACAATCTGAATTATCTGTAGCATACACGGATGTCATATTTCATGAATAGCTCTATTTAAAGGGAAAATGCAGTCCCCCCCAATTTGAGTTAGTGTACCCCGGTACACTAGTTCAGGAATGACTCATATCAATCATGTGACAATATTTCTGTCACGTATTTCTTAAATTTATGCAGAATAACTCCTTGGTTCACCTTCAATATTCAATGATTTTATCAGAAAACATTACAAAAAATACTTGTGAGAGAAATAAGAGGAGATTTATAAAATTTAGCAAATTTTTGAAAATAAACTTGGGGTGACTGCCTTCTCCCTTTAATCATGTGACAAACCTTTTTTTACCGAATTGTTTAATTCATGCAAATTAACTCCTTATTTTACCTTAATTATTCAAAGTTTATACTTGTAAACATCATCAAAGATACTGAAAGGGAAAGAAGATTTCAAAAGATTCAGCTGACGTTTGAATATAAATTTCAGGCTACAATTTATTCTTTTGAATTAAAGTTACTTCACATTGATAGAGAATTAAGCGCTGTTTTTCACTACGTTTCATACTTCACTAAACCAAACGTCGATCTGGTTGACATTGCGAACACACACCGTATGCGCTGACTATACATTAAACTTCCCCAAATGACTGTTTTCTCATATCCAGTTGAAGGAGTCAATGATAAAACAAAAATCATCTTACATCATCTTCTTGTGCTAGCTCACGTGATACAACAGTTGATTACCAAATGGAAAATGAGTAGAAAAAATGTAAACTATCATTTTACGGGGATTTGAGTAAGCAAGGAAGAGTTGAAAGTTAAGCTTGCCGTGGCCTGGCTCACAGAAAGGGTCAAAAGAACTATACCCTCTATACGACTATAATGAAGCTCTCCATTGAGACATTTGAATGTATTGAAGTAAAACACTTGACTTACCCGATTATTTTAATGTAAAGTATTTTCCAAAAGTCCTTGTAAAATGTCCGGTCCTTCTCCCTTATCGAACAGTAACGATAAATCAACATCACAGATTAACTACACATGGTCAACGAACGACCGTACCGCTTACTGTGTATAAAATCCGTTCTCATTCGCCTTGAAGGCCTAAACACTCATTAGTGTAAATATTTGATAAGCCTTAGCAAGAGTTTCTCACATCCTAAAATCGGTGTATTGTGTTCATTGCTCAAATTAGCCTTAGTTTCTTTGTTGCGAAACCCAAACAGGACGCAATACTTGTCCACTCCCCTCAGTTAGCAGATTAAACCTCGTCGTATTATTAGGAGAAAGGCAAACACTTGGTCCTATCTTCAGTTCTCCGTGCAGCGGTAAGTGTCAGTTGAAGCCATAAGATCGGTAGATCGAGTGTTTGATATGACAATGGTTCTAACGCAGATAGGAGATGTGAAACTTTCATGGAAGATGGGTTGGGAAGGGACAGAGTGAGGGGTGTCTTCTTCAAAGGGCTTTTTGTGTTTGAAATCCGATATCATGGAAAGGTACGAAAAACCCTCCAAATTTCATGTGTCACTGTTTGCATAATGTAGGGATTTATATATGTGAAAGAGGAACAGAATGGTTATGGATTACACGACATCCACTGCGAGACCCCAGGGAAGGGGAGAAGCAGGGGAAGTCCCCTTATTTTTCTTTTTCTGGAAGGTTTATCAAAACTAAAATAATAATGCCGTGACATATGTGCCCCTTGAAAATTTTTTCGACCCTCAATTCTACGAAACCATACAACAATCATCACTTGTACATGGGTCAACATGTGGGGCTGGGGAATGTACGCCACTTTTGAAAGTGGATGGGATTGTCCCTCTCACTCTATTCCAGAACTTTAACAATAATTGCATGCACACGTGTGACTCCATAGCGTACAATATAAGTCAAAGAAATTAAACTAGAAAATAGTGAAACAGGATTAATATCGTGGGAAAATGCCTCTGATTATACCACACAGATCATACGACCTCCAAATTTTCCAAGGCCCCTTGAGTAAACTAAGGATCCCTCTGGTCTAGGGCTTCACAATTCGTACTTGAAGAAGTCCTGCTGGTCAAGGTCATGCCCCTCCCTCCTCCCACCCATCTCCCACACTAGGCCCACTGCAGGCAAGGTACTGAAGGGGGCAGGCAAGGTATTGAAGGGGGCAAAAATTTTCAGGGGGCCACATGTGCAAATGTATAAGTCAATGGTAAATTGAAACTTTCTAGGGGGCCTGGGGGCGAAAAAAAAAATTGAAAAGCTGTTGACACTCTTGTTCTTCTAACGTAACCATATTTCCGGAAAGAGGTGTAAAGTATTAGTAATGAGGATAGGTCCAGATGGAAACATGTTATCTAAAGGGAACATCTTCGTTTTAAAGCAGGGACACTCGAAGCTGCATCACAAATCTAGTGAACTTTGGTCAAATAGTCGTGGTAGCTTATACGATATAGCACAATTTATCTTTTGATCTAGGAGGCTCGAAGTTAAAAAACTACAAAATTCTCAAATAATTTGAAGATACGGGAGACAACATAGCTGCACGCACCTAAAGCAGGCAGGTAAAAGAACCCACTACTGCCGTGATTCCCTTGCTGTTAGCTGGCTGGGTTGGGGGGGGGGGGCAGAAAACACGATGGTAGTATTAAACAAATTTTACTAAGGAAAGCCAGAAATGGATTCTTTTTTTCATTGGAGTGGGGGTTGGTTGGTTAGTGAGAAAAAGGTAAGTGCTATCGAAAGTGTTGGATCGACCAACCTGGTTCTGCTACTTTGCCCACGTGGAAAATGTTAGGTTTTGGACATAATGTTTTTCCCCTAGGGCAGTAAGGGCTCATTCGTATTTTGTCCCTACATGCTTGCAAGCCAAGTGGCAGGGATGCAGCTCCCACGAAGTCTTATTTTTCCACAGTATTAAAAAATGGCCATAGTCTCTCTCAGGCAAAAACGTCTCAGCCTCCTAGGATAATATCCCTTTTACCTTATTATTCGTCATTCTCAGTTTTTATGACGTCGTACTGAGTCTGCGCACCAAACACATGGCTTTGAAATTGCCTGGTACAATGACTGTCTAGCCTGCAAAGCTAGTTGAAAGATGTTTCCACAAGTTAGAGAGATGCAAGGTTATCAAGTCGAAGCTAAGAATACTTGAGAAAAAAAAAACTAAATCTACTGAGCAGTGTACATTCTTAATATTCACACAAATATCATAAATAACTTTTGCCAAAATATCGTAAATGTTCTGCCCCTTACCCAAATAATTGGAATTTGGAGGGGCCTATATCTCACAGTCACTCACTTTATCAGCAAATACTATGGTCGTTGACCAAAGAGTGGGGGGACGAAAGGTGGTCTATAATGAAATAGAATTTATTGAAAATAAAGTCATTTTAAAACCCGCACAATGTGTAGTATCTAATTGCAACTCTAACATTCAATAAGGCCTTAGAACCCTTCACCACATGTGAGCAGTTTTGGCGAAGAACAGCTTGTATGTGTGCCCCTGTGTTAACCGGACAACCCCCGGGGCAACGCCATCCTGAACATCCCCCACCTCGGGCAATTCCGAAAGTTCAGTCGTGGGGGAAGTTTTCTGAGGGATAATTGTCATGGGTTGGAATTGGCTGTCCAGAGGAAAATTGTCTGGATGGAAATTGTCGGGGAGGAGAGGGAGGGGGAGTGAAGAGTTGTCCTGTCACATGCCCATGTAGTACATAATGTTATCAGGTATCATTTGAAAGTAGGCTATGTGAGTAAATTGGAGGTGAGTTTTAAGTTCAGTGAGATGTATTTTTGGAGCATAGTCTTTTTTTTTTTTTTGGTGATTTAGAAAAAAGGTTACGTGTCTATAAAATGTTGGACTGACAGTCAGGTTGTGAGAAGGACGGGATACCCGTTTTAGCAATACTTGGAGACTATGGACTATGACACTGCTACCGTGTTACGCAGGCTTGTTGGGTAATAGGTATATGTTAGGTTATTTGCTATGTATGTTGTTGACGGCCAGAGAGTATCTTCGTGTTTTCCTAGTCTCTGTCGATATGATTTTGCTATCCGGGCAGTGGTTTGTGCTGGCCCAGTTATCTGGTTATCGTAATTGGCCATTCAATAAGGATCTAACGACCTCTCTTCTATGGGCAGCAAATTCTCCCTTTCAGCCACTGATGGAAGGCCCTAATCCCACGCTAATGATTGCCTATTTAAGTATATCATTACAGCTAAAGTGTTTGTTGTGGAAGATTAAATTCACATTTGAATGAACAGACGATTTATCGCGAAAAGAATGACTGGAGCAGGGGCACCGAAATAACACCACCTATATAATCAAGTCTTGCAACTGTTCCCATATAAAAGAGATCACCATTCAATTACGATTGTGATGACGAGAAAATGTTAGAGAGACGATTTCTAAGGGACCTATTGTGTTTTGCTGGCCCCAGATTAAGGTTTGGGCTCATTAGCCAAATTTACTGTGTAAGCAAAACAACCTATCACTTTTAACGGGCCGTCCTCCGTTATATTCGGAAGTAAAAGCAACGGGAGTTCAATTGTTCTTTTAAGGGTCCATATCCTGGCGTATTGTCGACAACGAATGCGTGTGTTAATTCGAAGCGACTAACTGGCCTTCGCAGCGCAATTCTTTCCTTTGCAATCAAACTCGTTAAATGTGTTTTAGAAGAAATGGCTAAAAGTGGGGATTTATGCAATATTATGGACTGTTACGCCGGTTATCATTGTGTGTTGTTCGGATGGGGCGAGGAAGGACGAAGGGATTCTTAAATAAAACAGACATCGGCAATAGAGACCCATCTTTACAATAATTAGTATCAAACTTCTTATAAATGGTGGCCTCTTTTTTAAGTGTGTTGCATCAGATCAAATGGTATAGAAGCCTGATTGACGGAATGTTCGTCAGACTTTTTGGAGTTGCAAAGCTTCACTAATGCATTTGTCAACAAGATGATACGGTTATATCCCTGTGGCTTGGAATAATGTTTAGGTCAGGCCCGCAGCCAACGGGGTGGGGGAAGGGCGAAGCCCACTGAAATATTTCGCCTCCTAGAAAGTTTGAAGTTGCCATTGACTTGACTCATTTTTACACATTTGAGCCCCTAAATTCCCCCCCCCCCCCGAAAGCCAATCGCCCTCTTTCAGTACATTGACTGGCTACGGACCTGGTTTAGGTAGCTAAAGCTTCATTTGCTGTGTTGAAAAAGTTCAATTTAACGTATAAATTGATGAAAAACTTATCATGATTTTAAATAGTCATAACTGAAATGTTATCGCACATCATCGAGCATTTTGGTATTATAAAAAAGATACTGCAAACGACAAAACTAATAAAACATGGGGTAACAAAAGATTCCCCGAAATTCGCCCTAAAGGCAGGTTGCCATGACATCAATTCCTATTTTAGGTTTCACTATCTAGAAAAATTGCATTTTCTTCACCGTTTGACGAAGAATTCCGTTATTTTTGGTAATTCTGATTTACAGAGCCCGTCTATGACTTACTAATGGGCAAAACCTGAAGACCCTGCCATGTTTTGCATAGCAACGAATGTCATGCACTTTTTGTGTAATGAGGAACTTGCCATTCGCAAGTAACGGTTCTCTGGCTTTTTTGTTTCTTAGTTTAGAATTGCATGAACACAAATTAAACACTGTCCAATCTTTGAGGGGCTCTTGCATCACCCCAAACATATTTAGGATGTCTGGGTATCTACATTCACAATTGGTAACTTACTGGACTTTATTGACATAGTTAATGCAAACAATACGATAGCTCTAGGTTCAAATATTGAAGCCAATTTGATTGGTCTCCTTGATGATTTGTGCAGATCACTAAAATGAGATATAGTGTAACCTATTGTATAGACAGGTCACATCACAATTGTAGTATAAACATTATAGACAGCAGTGTACTCAGCAGACGGAATGTGCACACTGTAAAAAACGGGTCAATTTGACCCAAAATTGCTTCAGGAGGGAACCGACTAAATTTTTGGGTCAAATAATGACCCAAATTGGAGTTCATTCAAAATTGACCCCAAATGTTGGTTCAGTTCCCTCGTGACCCATTTTTTGAGTGCGGCCGCTCTCCAGCCATTTAAACTCAGTACAGTATGTACAGACTAGTTATGTGCGGATCCAGGGGAGGGGTCCAAGGGGTCCGGACCCCCTTTTACCCGAAATACGACTTGCTGAGGGGTTCGGACCCCCCTTTTTTCAGGAGAAAAATATTTTCCAGAGAGAAGCTACGACAGTCGTAGTTGCTCTTTCGTATTCACAAGAAGTAGCCTGCTGAAATAGCGTAATAATCAGAAACTACGTCAAAAAATTCTGAAAATTTTAAAATGATCCCAAAAGGTGTTTAAGCTATAGATTTCTGTAGGGGGGTAGGGTGGACCGTGAGGTGTGTTTCGACCGAGTGATGGGTCTATGGTACCGTAATCATTTCTATCACAAATGTTTCTTAAACTATCAGAATCTTTGCAAATTCTTCGCAAACTATCAAAATTTTCGCGCGCTCCGCGCGCTTCAAACCTTGCCACAATGTTGTTCTCATTATCAATATCTTCGGATAGCAACTCCCAGAGAAGCACAGCAGCAAAAGTCAAATGTTGTTTATGAATTACCAGGTAAAAGACTTGCTTTTTGAGTGACTTGTATGTTATTTCGGCAATTGAAAGTGTCTGGATGCAGATTCAAAATGCAGGTTTTGGTACGTAAATCTTATTTAATAAAGAATTTCGGCGCGCTTCGCGTCACGGTTTGCATTCCATCTTGTGACCATTATGAAGGTAATTATACATGGTACCGGTTCTAGTTGATCACAAAAATTAAAAAAAAAAAGAAAAAATAAAAAGCAGATATTCATCTCAAAACATCTGTTGGGGCCTTGCATCAGTATGTGATCTTTCAATCTAATTTGTAGCATGATGTGGAATGATGGAACTTGAAAGTACGAATTTGCCGCAATACATTTTTCAGAAATTTTTACCGAGCGCTTTGCGCGCAGCCATTATCGCTATAGATCAGGGGTGGGGAACCTTTTTGATCTGGTGGGCCGTTTTGGTAGCCATAATCCGCTCGCGGGCCGCAGATAGTCAGGGCGGCACAAGTTTTTTCCATGGGGCATAGGCCAAGGGGTCGTAAACGAACTAAGCCCCTAGGTGTTCTAGTTGTACAAATGTTCAGGCTTAGAATGTTTATCCGTTATCCTTATATGACATTGAATCACAAAGGCTAAGCGGATCAGAAGTATCACAGTATGACCATTCAAATTAGTAGTAACAACGAATGAGCACATACGAAAAGTGCGCCGAAAAAAACGCGTATCCCGAAACCAACTTTATTCTATTTCTTAACGTTTAATTCACTCCTCGAAGGGTAAGTTCTTACCTCACCTCCTATCGGAATAAATACAGTGCTCACCGAGTTTAGTACCCAATGTAATAGACATCACGCCTATACATCTGTCGGTGCACTTCTGTCCATTGCTATATGTAGGCTTCAATGCAAAACTTCCGATACCACCAAATGAATAAGGATTCTGCACCTGGTTTGCATCTCACGAAATGGTGGTAGTATTATATTGTGGATACTAGGGTTTTAGTAATATACTGGTTGTGTTTCGCAACAGTTTTATGTGAAATATGCAAAAATGGTATAAGCAGGAAAAACGATGTGCACTGTGGGCTAAAAGATTATTATCAATTACCTTCCAACTGATTCTGAATTTACATGTATGGATTGCCTCGCGGGCCGGAGGTTCCCCACCCCTGGTATAGATAGTGACAGTAAGTATACTTACGACTAAAAAGCATCCTGAAACGCGCTTGTTAATCTTTCAACCCTTTTGTTATACCTATCAGGGAGGTCTAATATCTCCTTCCTGCACCTCTCCTTCCCGCCTATTGCCCATTGCTGGAAGCTGTTCGTCTGGATTTTCGTCGGTTCAAAATAAGTAAAAATACGATAGTTGTAAAGTGTTCGGCATCATACTCTGCATTATTATTTGGATATCAGGCAACAAGCACTCAGTGGAGTATTTAGGGGGACCATTGGGCAATGCCCCCCTTAACTGATGCCGTTTTTTTAGTACCTAAAATACGTAAAAAAATTAACAGAAAATTTTACGTAAAAGGCAGCATATGTGGCACCAGATCATTGCGTGTAAGGACACCCAATTTTTCCCCTTAAACCCCTCCCCCAGGCCGGCAATCACACGACGAACTACATGGCAACCCGTTAGAATGCCACTTTAAGCATTATGTGGTTGCCCCATTTTATGTAATTGTTTCAGAGCTTCCGGGAGGCCATATACAGGCATCTGCCAGCCTTAGATACCCTATAATGCAAATGAAGCAAAAAGGAAAATTTGAGTAATAGTCAAAGAATGTCTTTGTGGACTCCACGCACGTATTTGGGAGTATTTGGGAGTAAAAAACTGTGACAAACAACAGAAGGCAGTACAATAGAAAAAGAGAGGGGGGCTTCAAGAATTTTGTTGACAACGTATTCTTCGCTTAGACAGCATAGTCTCCTCTTTCACCTAACCAAAACTTAGAATTCACTAAATTATGGACATTTTCCAGTCATATATGATCA
>WURT03666811.1:0-17700 GCA_009936505.3 Holothuria glaberrima | reverse complement strand
AGTTGAAGGCCCGTCGGCAAATTCACCATGCATGTGACGGCCGTATCAGCGACTGTCGGTGTAATTGGACGAGTGACCGACCCCTGCGGCAACTCGGGGAAAGAAAAGGAACTAAAGGCTTCTGAATAGGTGGGCTATGTCAGGTCATATGATCAGTGTTTTAGCCCTATTTGTGCGACAATGCCGCATTAATGGCGAAAAATGTGGCACAAAAATATCTGACAAGCAAATCCTACGCCGGTGTAAATTTTTGGCAGAATCAGCCTCACCAGAATAATTTTGCCAATTTCTTGCTGTCAGCATATCATATTTGTCTGCTTTAATTGCGACAGGACTTCCTAATTCAAACTTTATTTTAACCTCCGAGCCCCACTCCCCTACTTCCATCTCGAAGTTCAGAAATTAGACTGATTCTGTGTATTACGTCCGCGGCGCAATATTTTTATGTAGTGAAATATTTGTCGCCAAGATTTTTTGGTTCCTCATTAGGGGAGAAATACACTCAAATATTGCACCATTTGCGATCTAGGGCACCTTTCAAATTCCAAAAATTTTCCAGAGGGGCTGGGGACATCCCTCCCTTTAGACCCCACCCACAGGTCGGCGATCGCACGACATATTGCATGACCCCCTTAAAGAAACCATGGGCACGCAACTGGAACGCATCCGGGCGTTCGAAGCATATTTTGAACGCTAGTGTTAAGATTCTGGACACTTTTCTCCATTTTTGAACGCCGGACGCCTATTTGAACATTTACCGTATTTGAACGCCTGAGGAATCTAGTGTTCAAATTCTGAACTTCAGGTTTAGCTCCTGAAGTATAGTGGCATGACGGGAAGAATGGCCTAACACATTAAAATTATTAGGAATCTTTGCATTGATTAATGTATCATGAACCAAAATATACTTATCCTGGGACTTAATATTTTACCCAGAAAAATGCTAAAACCTCAGAGCTTCCGGGGGCTTCGCCCCCCTGGACCCCAACCGGGGCTTTGCCCCTGGATCCCACTAGGGGCCCTAAGGCGGTCCCCTGAACCTCACCCTTTAAAATTCGCGCTTCGCGCTCGTTTCACTCATCACCAGATCTGTCGGCAAAATATGACATCTATACCCAAAAAGATTAAACCTTCGCTACGCCCCTGGCTTAATTTGAAATTATTTATTGACTGTTGATTTGCACTTTGTATATAACTATTTTTAATACAGGGTGGAGATAATACTCGGCGACATTGTTCACGACTTTCCTCTTCTACACATCAAGACAATGGAACTTGCTCATTGAGTAGGCCTTAGTTTTAGGAGAGGAAAATCACACACTAAATCACAATAACTTTGATAGCGAGAAATTGCTGGAAATCAGACTTTTTTTTCTGTTGACTTGTTGCTTATTGTGACATTATAGACAAATGTTAATAGCGTACAAGCAATGCACAATTTGAAGGAAAATTCTTGCGTTTGATTGCGGACGTTGATTTTACGAGTGCAGCCAAGAACGGTTGCAGGAGCAATACACATGCCGGCAACCTGTTTCTTTAAGAAAACGACACTCACAATCTAATTTGAATTAAGCTGCCGGTTACCTTAACTCCCAAAACAGACATTATAGACTTTCAATTTCGATACTACAAAAGGAACAAAAGGCACCAATAAAAGTTGGTTTGTTGCAACCATTTGCAAGTACTAATGCATTACGTCAATTATAACACTGACTTGCTCATTGTAAAAAGTATACCAATCATGTTCTGTAATCGTATCAGATAGACTTTGCCATTTCACCATTGATGTTGGAGTTTTAGCCATACGGTATAACTGACAGTCATGAAAAAAGTGAATTTTGCTTTAAACAAAACGCGATTGTTGTTAGGGTAGATTCCTTTACAACTGGACCCTCTCCGTGTTCTTAAAATTGCTAACAATAATCCCCAATAGAAGGTGCAAGAAAAGGAATTAATGCCAAACTTTGCATTGAAATGCCCGAAAGTTAATGGCACGTTATCTTGATCAAACAGATCATTATAAACGTATATGTTTGTAAAACAGCTGTTTATGCATTACATTACTATCATCAGATCACTATTAACTTGAGAGAAAATACTCCAGTCATGCAGTCATGTGTCCAGCACTTTTATGAGTCTGTTTCAAATTGGCCTAGCCTAGAAACTTACCGTTGATGTTTACGGTATGGAGTTGTTACTGTTTACTGGGACCGGGAGAATCAAATAACTAACTTAATTGCTCATTGTGTTGTTTCTTGCATATGTTGTTTACAGTAGACCTTCATTCGGAATTTTCGCGGCCTGCTCGTCGGATTCGCTGTTGTGATTGGTTGAAAACGGACGTTACCTCCGTTCATAATTAGACAGCTTTAGCGCTTTTGACAACGACGTGTGATTTGTTTGTTTAATGGCTTTTGACGGCATTTGGTGTTTAGTCAGCGGTATGAGTTTTGAAGGCCTTTGTACTTTAGGCGGCATAATGCGATTCGGCCGAATACAATTTAACTACTTGAAGACATAATGAGTTTTGAAAACATTTTTTCTTTCGAGGAATATATACATACTTGTAAATGCTCTATTTTAATTAGACTGGCTGGTGCGTGTATGTAAAACTGCAATAAAATTTCAGTGACACACTTATTGTAAACAATTTGAAACTGAAGTACAAGCACAAACACTTAATATGTTACAGCTTGCATTTCCAGGAAGAAATACCATGAACTGTTATTTTGGTGCTGGTCTAAGAATCCTTCATCTTTATTTTCATTAGTTTCAATCTTATCTTATAAATACGTTGGCTATTTAAACAGTAAAGACCTTTTATTAAACTTTCCTCTTTCAAAAGTCTAATTATTGGTACAGCATTACAATTACACTGGCTGGTGCTAGTAGATCAAATAGTCTAGGAAGATCAGTGACACACTAAGTGAAAACGATTTGAAACTAAAGTGCACTGTTCATTTTCATTAGTGTGATGTTGTGAAACAATTAACGGCTCTGTGTGCCCCCCCCCCCCACCATGTGAAGCTTTATGCTTGTCATGAGAGCAGAGAAGCTTGGACTTCAAAACTTGAACAAGGATCCAGAGACCACAAAAAGACCAACGTTTAAGCGCAATTAACCTTGGGGCATGACTTCAGTTTTGAAAATTAATACCAAGTGTAGCGGCGACTGCAGAGAGTGTAGCAACGTTTCTTCTGTTTAATTGGGTCCATGCCTAACCCCCCCCCCCAACCATATGCACTTGGTTTAGTCGAGAAATTTCTTCAGGTTTCCTCAAGGTCACAGCATAAGATACCAAGGGATGACTTTAGACTGATTGGGAGCAATTAAAATTACATCATGTTTTTATGTAATTCATGAAAATATGGGTACCTATAGGCGGACATTTCTCTTGCCAAGCGGTTAAATACTCTAAGCCACTATTTTAATCTAACAGAATTCTTAAACCGGATGCTGTTCTAAGTACTTCGGTTGCTCGGAAGGACTGTTAACCCTCCTAACCGAGATTATGATCTCTAACTTAATCAAAGTGAGGAGTCGGTTAATGGAATCTCTATCTTCCATAAAATAGTTTTTTTTTTTGTCTTTTTGCAAATATTATGATGATAGCTTTACCATCCTCCTTCATCGCCACCATCCCCATGCCGTTTTAAGCTAATTACACTAGTAACAATGATTAAGGGGCGATTCTCGTCATCCCAGACTTTGAAATTTGCTGAAAACTTGCTCCAAATTCATCTTGATTTACCACTTGTGATTTGTGCTGTAACTGCAAGTTCGACTCTAATTTCAAACAGAATCAATGGTTTTAAAACACCCTACGTTGGGAGCACAGCCTACTTGGAAAACAAGCACTTCAGACATGTAACTAGGGGTCATAGGTCGGGAGACAGCCCCACCCACCCCACCCCACCACAGCCTACTTACTCCGAATCCAATTCTCTCAGGTAAGGAACTTATACCTCTTCTCAAATGTATAAAGGTCATCCTAGTGCAGACACAAACCTAATTTATTGCTAAAAGGAGATGTCCTGGTGGCCATACAAGACTATAATGTGTAATCCAAGCACCCTCTCTGCATTGTGTGGAATGTGAGTACTCTACATCTTTTGAATTTTTAAACTTTGATGTCAATCACAGAGAAGTCAGCAGTTGAGAATTTTGATACCCCTACACTAAAAATACACTTTGGAGTGACGAGTGTTTGTCTTTAAGTTTATTAGATTGTACAAACTTACCTGATAATTAGTCATACAATCTAGGATTGTTACACAAATTGTTTCAGGGATGTCATGGAAGTCGCCCTTAAAATGAAAGTACCACCGTCATTGAGGCATTTCCATGAGATGAAAAATGTATCCGACAAGTTTGCACTTGTTAATATTACTTCTTATTGTTTTTCAAAATGAATACATTTTGACGATTTGCGCATGTATCCACTAATACACAATTCTACCACCAAATGCAGTGTTGCATTTTAACTATTAGTGAATGACATCAGACTTTTTTGACAAGACATGTTCTATGTTATTAGTCGAAACCGGTTTTAAGGCACACGATTCCATACCTCAGCCTATATCAAAAAACGTATTTTTCGAGTTGGCTTGGAAGTTTTGTTACAACAGGCCACTTGACACTTTCCGGAGGGACCTTGGTTTCTCCGGGTACTTTTATTTTTGTTGTTTATTTATGTTTTATTTTTCTTATTCTTTGTTGCGAATAAAATTTATCACTATTTATTTTCTCGACATTCTGTTAGATGTAATTACGGAAGAATTGTATGAAGATATTTAATGAAAATTTCGTACCACTGAAATTGTCTTTCATAAACATAAACAAAAATATTCCATTGAAATGGCAAACAAATGTTATAAATAATAACCAATAGGAACACCTCCGCGGATAACGTCACATCCAGATTAAAGCACCTGCCTTCATATAGACTTTCAGGTAGCAAACTGCGCTTTTCGGATGGTATAAGTAAGGAAGGTGAAAAGAGGTATTCCACACTACTAGTTCCGTTATCGGACGGCAGAGACAAGTTTCAAACATTAACTTTGAAGCAAACTTATTTAGTCACCATGGCTTTTAAACTGCTAGCAATAATTTTAATCTCCGTGACAAGTATTGCCTTTGCTGCATATTCATCGGAAGAACAAGCGGCCATTGTAGAAAAACACAACGAATATCGAAGAAACGTCTCACCTACGGCGAGTAATATGGAGGAATTGGTAAGTGAAAGGAATTTATTTCAACATTTTTCGCATATAAGTAACGACAGGTCTTATCATATGTACGCTGAAAATGAAACTTGAATCCTCAGCATAATTTCAAGCCTACAATTCTTTTATTCACCTCTTTTTATATTCAGAATTATTTACAAAGGTTAACAAATGAAAGTGTTGCAGACGCCAGCAATTTCAAAATATTACCAAAACAATCTTATACACAATACCAGTTAGCACTATATTACTTATTACCGACTGATTATTGGCATCTGCTCTCCCACATTTCATTTCAAGAACAAACAAATTAAATTTTACCGCTGAAACTGTCACAAGAACTCAAATACACGAAGATACGTCAAAATATGAGCAGACAATAGCCCTAATGATGTTTAATAAATGAAAACGAGTAATTACTAGCAAGGTTTGATACTCAGGCGTTTTGCCACCAGAAGAGGTCCGGCATGGATTTCTGCAAAGTTCAGAGAGTTCGTTTACTTACTTAATACGACCAGTTATTGCAAACAAACTGCCCCTGAATCCAGAAAGACCATGGCAACTTACACGGGCGGCTCAGGGAGGAGGGGAGGGGGTGGTAATTGCAGATTTCCACGGAGAAGCACAAAATGTGGGGAAGAATAATGTTGGGATAATTACTTTTATTTAAGCTATTATGCGCTGTTCGGGATTAAGATTTGGCCTAAATACCAGAGAGGTAACGACATACCTGGAGACAGTAGTATGTATACCAAAATTGTGAAACCATACTAATTTTTAAATTGAGGTAAGAGGTACGTTTGAAGGTGTACGGGAAATAAGTCTTACCAGTACCATAGACGATAGATGCCACGTTTAGGCAAAGTTTGTTTGGTATTTTTTTCAAATCGCGGTGTTAACCAAAGTAACGTTAGTGATGGGCCGAGAAACAGTGCAAAGGATAAAAGACTTTGGAAAGGTTATGTTTGAACGGATTAACTTATTCTGCCCCTTTCATACAGTTTAAATGCGCATTCACACCAAAACAGCATGACTCTCGCAACGCACAGGGTTCACTTTGCCCAAGAAAATATTGCGTTTCCTACTGAGGGCTTCTCGTAGAAATGCACCGGTAAAATTACCTACTCTTAACTTCATGTGTGTGTGTCATGCTGACTCTTTTTACACTTGCACGGGCCAAAAACCTCCATATGTATAGAAAATAAAAAAAAATAAAAAAAAAAACACGGCAAGTAGACTCTATTGTTATGGTACACGGTACACTAACATTTCAAATCAACATATTCAGTGAAATGGGAAGGGAAGGAGACGACATGGATAACATTAAGATGAAAAATGAAATAAGTTAACGCATAACATATAGATATCAGATAAAAATATGCATAGGATAACTGGAATATTTCGGAAATCTGTTTGTGATCATTTCCTAATTTCTAAAGGTATTGGAAAAACGTTTGTCAAAAGTTATTATTTATATATTTATAATATTAATTATAAAGATTTTAAAAATTTTGACCAAAAAAAGTTTTTCCCCGACATTTCCTTTAATTAATTGGTCAGATGCTCTTAATAAGATAATGAGAACTTTTCTGTTGAAAATTGGTACTCTTTATTTACCAAAGTTTTGAATAAGCATGCTCCAACATGAACTAAAAAATAGAAAGAGCACTGGCTTGTCCTTGGATTAATCGTGATATTATAAGCGTTATTAGGGACAGAGCCCACTATGAAAAACTAGCTTGGAAATTAAATTCTAAATTCTATATATCTAGATATCTGAAGCGTGCAAAGGCTTCTTTTGTGTCAAAAACCTTTCAGAAAATACGGGTAATATATGGCAAATTCTGAAGAAAATTGTTCCTGGAAGTAACGATAATCTACCAAACAGTATTCGTAAGGGTGGGACGGTTATGACTGAAACTAATTAAATTGCTACGAAATACAGTTATTTCTTTACTTCTATTGCCCGTTCCATTGTACCTACGAATCCTAGTGATGATAGTAGCAGTAATAATGATAGAGTACCCAGTGCTTGTATTTATGATATGCCTCACGTGACAGAGTACACCATAGCTAGGGAAATAGATAAGCTATCATGCGCCACAACTACTGGAGTTGATGGTTTTAAGCTGCAAAATTCTGAAAAATGACAAAAATATCGGTTGTTCCCTCTCGTACAGAAATATTTATTTATCGATAAGGACTAAATCAGTACCAAATTTTTGGAAATAAGCAAAAGAAACGCCGATCTTTAAGTCGGGTGATGGAAATGATATATCAACTATTGAGCTTTATCTGTCTCACCAATTTTATCAAAAGTTTTAGAAAGAGCAGTTTTTAATTCATTTTCTTCTTATTTTACAAAGTTAATAATCCTGTGTAAAAATCGATCAGGATTTCATCCTAAGCTTTCGTGTTGTACAGCACTTTTAAAGTTAGTTAATGAGTGGACCACCAAATTAGATAACGGGAAACTGAATGGTATTCTCTTGATAAACTTACGAAAAGCCCTCGACACAATTAATCATTCTATTTTACTTATATAGTTGAAGATGCTAGAGTGTTCTGGCAGTGCTGTTTTATTGTTCAAATCTTATCTTACAAGTCGTCACCAAAAAGTTTGTTTTAAGAATGGTGTTTCGGAATTTGTGGATATCGGTATAGGCATCCCCACGGAAGTATTTTAGGACCACTTGTATTCACTGTCTACTTAATGATATCCCAAAGACAATGACTGATGGCATTAAAGTTTATCTGTATGCTGATGACACGACTCTGAACATTGCAGGCAATAATCCTCATGATGTAATATATCGCTTACAATCTGCTGTAATGGTTTAATCCGTCTTTCTTCTGTAGTTTGTTCTTACATCAATTTTATAGTTTAGTACTTTTCATAATTGTTGTTTTACTTTGTAACCAGGGCCCCGTGGAAGAACAGTCCCTTAATAATGAACAAGTTACCCTGGTAAAAGAAAGTTTATAGATAAATATAGTCTTTAAAACGTGACTTTTTCGGCACGCGTCAATATAACACACTCTTCCCCAGTTCGGAGATAATTACAACTATAGCATTTTTTTGGAAAGGGGGGGGGGATAGCATAAGTACAATTGTAATTTAAAAGCTCCATGCAACAACACTGTAATCCATCCAAGTAGTTCTAGCATCATCCCTAGTCCAAACAAGGCATTTTGCAAGAATACTGAATATTTTGAAGACGCGAGCATTTTTTCAACCCTTTCAACGTCGTTCTAAGATACCTAAATGTGTCAATTCTAATGCCCATAAATTTGCAAATACCGACAATTTCTTAGTTACTTTGACCTTTGGTTCCTACGTTGGCTGTACTTGGGTCCCCAACCATATTTAACTACGGGGCCTGACACCCAGCCTTATTGGGTCTTGGTTGTTTCGTCCTGAGCCCCCTTACCCTCGTAACAAGTCTGGCTGTATAACATTACGGCTCCGTGATATTTTACGGTCTGCCAACAAAAAAAATTCTAGAATCTAGTGGGAAAATGCGATTCGTAAGAAGTTATCTTTCGGACGTCTTCAAAGGAGCATCGTAAGTAATTCGGCAAAGTCATCGGGCAGTAAATTTATCAGATATGAAAATGATTTGGTTTACACTCCAAATTAGGCCAGTGCAAAATCACGGAACCAGCCATCGAGCCTACAGTGTACTCTAAGGGTTAAGCCGTTACCGGCATTTAACAGTAGCTTCATCAAGTTAAACATCAGAATTCAAAATTCGTTTTCTTAACTTGATATGCATTCCTTTAAAATCATTGCGTTCGTAATCAGAACTCGATACGTCATACCAGGGAGGTGTTACTTTACCTGGTCATACAAAATGGGATTTTCCCTTTAGCTTCGACTATATCAACATTTCTCCTATACGACCGTCCTTCTCCCATGTCATGTTCTGCACTGTACATCCATGAAACACCACACCCTTGTGAGCAAAGAACCCCTATGAATGGCAAACTGTTTCCTAAAAGAAACGGCACAACAGCCGCGAAAAAATGAGTCTGAGATCGATCTAATACAAAGCCGCTGTGTCTCCCTGATACGTTAAGCACAACTTGATCCCTGTGAATGGCTAAATGAAATATATAGCCTACAAATCATTTGCTGCTGCGCCACAAAATGCATCTGAATCACGTCTGAATGTGAACGAGCGGCCTTTTCCTCAGCTGTAGTCTCCTTGCAGATAAAAGGATGTGCATGCAAGTCGACAGTTGTCTCGATTTTTCTGTGTATGATATATGTGACGATTCCGCTTCATGATGTGTATATATGATGAAATTATATTTGTTTTGACAAGGAGGAAAACTCTATTTGGTTATTTGTTAGATTTGGGGCTCAAAGGAAGGATAATGCAGATCTTGCTAAAATCGGTCTTTCATATTAATGATAATCGCACGTTAGTGACCAACTGCTCCTTTCTCTTCAATTAAATCTCAATCTTTCTAGACGTGGGTCTTCTTTGACGTAGTCAAAAAACGTTTAACAAGGTGGAAAGTGCACTAATGGTTCAAAGACTCAACTAGAAAGTGAGGGCTTGCATGGCGTAGCCTTACCTTACATGTATGCTTCTGTTTTGAAGTTTGTAGTAACTATTAGATGGGAAAGAAAGGACACTATTTTGTTTTATTTTTTCGAGCACAAATTGCAACCGCCAGATGCTAGTGACAAAATAAATTGCAAAGCCATACTGCGCAGTGAGGGTATACATGTAGGCTAGGCGTACACTGTCGTCTTGCCTGGTACTGGTAGGGTCTTTGTTGAAATATGTCTTAACATTGAACAGTTTCATTTCCCACTTTTAAATTACATGTTTTTGCAAAACCTTGTGAATTTTGGTTACTGTCTGTTGATTTTTCCACTGCCAGCTAGGCTCAGTAAGTGACAGGGGTGGCGCCAATGCGGGCAGGGAGCCATGCCCCCGTCGGGGAAGGCTGGCCCCCGTCGTGGATTTTCTAAGTTTTCGTCGGGGATTCTTAGTCGATACGATAAAGTATGCAGTACCCGACAGCGACTAGTTGCCCCGACGGTTTAGCTGTTTTTTGCTCTCAAGAGGACAATTTCTCTAATAAAATCCAAAACTTTTCGGCGAGCTTCGCGCGCTGTAGAGCCACTCCTGTTTATTCAACAGTTCCATTTAACATAGCTAGTAGCACAAATCTTGTCCATCTTACCACGTAACATGTAGGCGGAATACAAAGTTATGCCCGATAGGGCCCAACTGCCCGGACGATTGGCGTACATAAGTTTAAAATAAGTAATAATTCTTTTTAGTGTAAGCTTACCCGGAAAATTTTCCCCCACTTTGCGCGCTTTGCAATTTCAAAGTTTAGATTTGGGGAAAAACATTAAATCAGCGGGGAAATATGTTTCTTTAGTATATACAAATTTTATGCAATATATGCCCGGGCATGGTATAGTACACATGTTTTCTTCAAGCCCCACTTAACCAACCCCTTCGACCGCATCTGGACAGTCGGGGCTTCGGGTTGCTGCCCCCGCCCCCGTCGGGCAAATCCTGGCGCCACCCCTGGTGAGGGAAAATGCGGATTGGTTTTTGGAGTTAAGTCTGTAAAAGACTTCAAGCAATAAAAAATATTTTAGATGATTTGCAGTGCAGGCTGACCGCTTTAGTGAAACACTTGCTGCTAAAAGGTTTTTATTTTCTTGAACATATTTGGCCGCTTCGATAATTATCTCCCCACCCCCACCCACTTCAGAATTGGATCCGCGATCCCTGTAATTCTCTTCCAGTCGTAAATATGTTTGAGACTCTCCATTCTGAGAGTAACCTGCACGTAGTGTCCAATAAATGTCAAAAAATTTTGATTTGTATAAGCGGTCCTGTTTTGATTTTAAAACAATCTTTCAAAATGCTCAATGTTGTTACTAGGACGTTCACGTCACACTATTGTATGCGAAATAGCCGATATTGCATGTTGTTTAATTGTGACAGTGTGCATAGCTGTATGGCTACGTTCATACATGTCCTACGCCTTGTGCTGTTATACACCACTGGGCCAGTGATGCAGCTACTTGGCCCGTCAACTAAGCCGAACGATAGGCTTATAGTATTGTAGGACAAGCCCATACCAAGTTCACGTTAGCGAAGGGCCGTACAACGGATAAATGAAGATAATGCATCCTGTCAAAATAACTTTCAGTAAGTCCCACCAAATCTGCAAACTTCCGAGGGTTGTCAAATTTTTCTTGATTTAGAGTGCTGGGAAGCTGAGAAGCGACCAAATTCCAAGGGTTGCAAGCAGTCCTACGCGACGATCGAACGGCAGATAAGAATTGTATCTTTCATAAACTAGTTCCGGTGAACTTTCAACAGCGCTCCGCCATCTCGTCGTGAGCATAATCTTCATACTACAGGAATCACTCCAACTCCTAGACCCCGAGTATTAAACTCTGGGCATCAACTCTCATTTCTTTAGATTTGAATGAAATTTTCAGAAAAATAGATCTCAGTAGTCTTGCGTATAAATCTATAGTAGCAACGACCTACCATATCCAAAATACAGATACCGCTCTGGCCATAGCGATCACACATTGTTTAAGGTTTACCCAAGTCATGAACAAGCGTGTAGTCACTAATGCGTATAGTGTACTCACAGAAACATGAACATTTCTTTGGTTTATGGTCCTGTCGGTACTATACAGTACGTACTATGACAGTAGATCTATTGAAGTACAATTTTGAGAGTTAGTGAAACTTATTATTCAGGCCTGGAAGGGCAGTGTTGTTATCGACGCTAAGCGACCACAATGTGGGAGAAGCCTATGTGGCATATGAAATACAACTTCACGTAGGATGGCTGTAACCAACTCAACAATTTCGATCAAATTTGGTCTCTTTTGAATTTGAAAGGCCAGTTCAGATGGGAAACCACAGAGTAGGATGTAACACCATTTTAAGTCTACTTATCCAGTGCATGTGGAATCCCAAGTCATGAGTCTTCCATCCCAACAAGCCATGGTTCAACGTCTAGCTGAAAATAGTTTTGTGTAATATATAATAAATGAGAAATTTCGCAAAGACTTCCAGATTCCTTTGTTATATTGCTGTAAATTTCTTAAATTTCTTCGAGTTATATTCTGTTCGCACCTGAACATTTGGAAGCTGAGTGATCATAGTGAAACATCATCAATGGCGACTTAAAGGAATCCTGAACCCTTCCGCCTTGAATTTATACGCTCAATGGAGCTCGCGTAGTGAAAAGAATTACCTTTTTGCGCAATGTAAACAAATGTCTAATTGGGAGTAATTCGCCTTCCTAAATGATGTGCGACCGGAAATACGCTTCCGTAGACGCAGCCTCAGAGGCTACGTAAAACCCAACGCACACAGAAACGCAAAACACGAAACAAAAACACGTTTTTGCGCTGACGTCCGTGTGCGTTGGAGGAAAACCATAAATTAGCGTTTCCGTCCGAAACACATGTTTAGCTAAACACTTGTTTCGCAAATCATGGAGTGCTTGTTTCGCGAAACATTGTTTCACGTTTTATGTCGTCCGTGTGCGTTCGGCTTAACTAGTCACATATCTTAGGTTTTCACAAGATGAGCCGACTTTCTGATACGGTTTCATGTTTTGTGAACCTCTCTAATGCATGGCAGATTTAATGTTATTTAAAATTGCATATAACAAAGTTGCAATGTAAAGTTTTATTTCTAATCAGGGGTAGGTAGTAAAGACGCAGACAATTAACGATTTAGTTTACTGCCCGGTCAAGTTTTCACTGTCTACATATAATGATTGTATGAACTTTAAAAATTGGAATCATATATTCTGGTTCCAGATGAGCTATCCGTTTGTTTAACAATATGGGGGAACAACATTGTCGAATAACTTAAAAGGGTATTTATGAACCGGTGATTTGACGATGTTTGTAAACTTTACCTTTCGCGATGTAACATTTCAATGAACAGTTGAGGGCTACTGGATACAATCTCGGTGTACGTTAGTGATTCATATTTGACATGAAGTTTCAGTAATTTCATTACACCCTGGTAACTTTTAACCAGGAGCGTAGTAATAGATTGGTCACTTCTTTCTGGTTTTAACTAGCAAGCCAAATCTGGTTAATTACATCAATTCAGCAAAATGTGAGTATTTGACCAGAATTTCGAATCGGGTGTTCTCTAACCACAAAACTTCTTTTTGAGTCCGTATATTCAGACCTAGTCTATGATTTGATTGATTCAAAGTTTTGGTTCAGACATGAAAGTTCCAAATTGTATCCACCTGTAGGCTATGAACCAGTTCTTTCAAACTCAAGCTTGGTTCAAAATTCTGAAAGTAATCCTACTGATGTTTGTTATGAAAGGCCAGGTGGCCAGACAGAGGATTTTCAGTTGACAGATCCTGTCAGATTTATTTCATCTAATAAAGTTTTGAATCAAGAAACATTTCAAGAAGTCAGTGCTCCTTTCAATTGTCAATTTGACTCCTCAAAAATGACAATTTTGAAGTTCAAGAAGTGGCTAATCAAAAGACTGATCAAAAAGGATAATTAAAGCGCTTCTGTAAATGCCATACCAAAAGGCAAATCATCTACAACATCTAGTCAACATGATGTCATTGAGTTACCTGTAGAATGTGGTACATCCTTGTCCCATTCAAAATATTTAGAGCACTTGCATCAACAGCAAGCACCTCTGGCTCAAGTTGCTCTTCCCTCAGAGCTAGATTCATCCACTGGTGAATCATATTCCACTATTAACCAAACTGAGAATTTTTCCTATGCTAATGTAGACTTTTCAAAACAACCCTCTGTATCCCTGGGTAAGTCTCAACAAAGCATTTCTGGAGCAAGATTCAAAGCTCCTACATGTACTTTTCAGTATAATGCAAATGTTACTGGTAACAATGAAATTTATGGTGCTACCAAGCACTCTGATGAAAAGAGTACAACTGATTCTCTTAAAAGGATGTATGCACAGCAATTCCAACAAATTCTTGAAAAGCAAAATCGTTTTCTTAGTCCTATAGCTGGCTGTTGTAATATTATTGAGCATAAAATCCCTATTAATTGAAGGTAGTAAACCTGTTGTAGTACCACCTCACAAACTTACAACAGAGAAACTTACTGATATGATAAATCAAGTGAGTGATATGTTGAAACAAGACATAATAGAACCTAGTACTTCAGCATGGTATTCTAGTCCACTTATGGTGCCTAAAAGAAGCACAGATGGTCAGAAACAGTGGCTTATGCCCATTGATTATCGAGCCTTAGTAAGTAACTATACCAGATCGTTACCCCTCACCTACTTCTGAGCAATTGCTAGAAATGTTGCATGGAGCAAAAGTTTTTAATTCACTAGACTTAAAAGGTGCTCTCTGGCAACTTAAGCTTGCCGATAAAGATAGGCATAAAACAGCCTTTGGTATTTCAGGCTTAGGCCTTTACCATTTTTGTCATTTTTGTCCTATGGTTTACCACACGAAAGTGCCTATTTTCAACGCACCATGGACAGGGTAATGATTTATCAGACAGGAAGAAATGCATTGATGATGTACTGATATTTAGTTCTACTCCAGGAAGAAATGCATTGATGATGTACTGATATTTAGTTTTTCTCCAGAAAATCATCTAAACGACTTACATGAAACTTTAACTACTCTGGAGAATGCAAGATTTACTTTAAATGTTAAGAAGTGTAAATTTATGACTACTAAGTTATCATGGCTTGGAAATGTGTTGTCTTCTAATGGCATTAAAATTGAGCGTGAAAGGTATAGAGCTATAAGTGAATTTCCTAGGCCTACAGATCTGCAAGGAGTTCAAAGATTCCTTGGCCTATGTGCATGGATTCAAAGTTTCATTCCCAACATGGCATACATTGCATATCCCTTAAATTGTTTGAAGCAGAAGTATGTTCCATTTCTGTGGGATGATGATGACTGAGGGAGGGCTTTCACTGAACTGAAATGAGTTCTGACTAGAAGTTTTGCTTTAGTAATTCCCAGTCCTATTTTGCCTTTTGAAATTCACTGTGATGCTATGCAAATTGGCATCGGGGCAGCACTTGTTCAAAACATGGATGGTGTACGATTTGTAATTTTTGCATCAAGAACCCTTGAAAATTTGAAAGAAACTGGTCATTCACAGGGAAAGAAATTCTGGATGTGGTTTGGTCTTTAGAAAAATGGCGTGACCATCTGGATAGCACAAAATTAACGATAATATATTCCGATCATCAAGCATTATCATGGCCCTACAAAATGAAAGATTTAAAGGGTCGACATGCCCGATGGGTTTTGCGTTTACAAGATTTCAGTTTTGAAGTAAAATACTGAGTAGGTTTGGACATGATAGCCCCAGATTGCTTGTCCGGAGCTCCAGTTAGTTCTGACACATAACCTTTATCGCTCACTCATGAAATTGCGACTGTTGGCAATGAACCTTACTATGATCTTAATGAATGTTATGCCAAGGACTGGAAGTAATTCAGCAGCAAAATGTTAATCGTTTCAAAACAGTAGCCTTGATTGCGTTTGATGTTTGTGATAAATGGTATCACACTGAATGTGTTGGCTTTACTGACAAACAAGCTGAAAGCTTGAAAGAGTATGAATGTTCTTTTTGTGATGAAGAAGGCTTCAGTGCTAATACCACCTCACCTGATGATCATGTTTTAACAGAAACACATTTGCAAATTCCTTCTAAGGATGATTTTGTTTCACAACAAATATCTGATAATTATTGCTCCATAGTTTTGGGCATTTTTCACTTTTATAAAATTACAAGATGAAGTCAATTTTAGTTTGCAAAAGTAATCAGAATTCTATTTTACTTTACTTTATGCACTTGAATATGTGTTTTCAGAAAAGCATGTATTATTAATAGTAATGCTCAAGTATTTCCCATTTACACTCTTATCATAATCATTTCCACCAGGGGGATGTAGGTGACAGCTTCTGTTATCACTTGTTTACCAAGTTAATTTCACCTTTTCACTCACCTGTATTCAAATTGCAGAGATGTATTACATAACTTCCTCCTTCCTGGTAATAAAATATAGCCATAGACTCTTACTCACCTGTATGCAAGTTAGTCTATTACATAATTCTGGGTACCTAGAATAAGTCTAGACTCTCACTTGCCTGAATGCAAATAAAATGTATGCACTAGGCCTAATTAGTTTCTTCTGGCTGCTTCTAGCTGGTACCCTATTTATGTATACAAATTTGTAAATACTGCCTTGCTTTTTATACACGGAATAAATTTTTCATTGCCACATTCTGTTTCTGTCAATGAGCCTGACAACACTACAACTTTCTGTTCAGTTTTCTCTGTCTGGTGATCTAGCCAACTGTGGGACTGTGTCCTGGTGTGATGTGCATGTAAGTGCCACTTATTCTTTACTGCACTTCGCTCTGGGCACTGCTAGTATACCCTACATGGAATTTTATAAAAGTGAAAAATGCCCAAAACTGTTGAGAAAATTTGTATGGCTCCATCCCCCAGGAAAAAAAAAAGAGTCAGTAGAATGGCTTTAACTGGTAATGGAGTGGAGAGAGCCTTCTTTGAATAATAAATGATCCTTTCCATCTTTCAGCCATTTTTGAAGAAAAATTTTTCTTGGCATTTGAGAGCGGATAGCTCTGCAACAAAACATTGACCAACACAATTTTTTGTTCGTTTCGTGTTTGGTCATAGTCCTCTTTATTTTTTTGACCCACTCTGTCAGCAGATAAGAATATCTGTTATCACGGTCCTATAAAAATTTCACTAGAGAGGTTTTTTTTTAATTATACAACTGGTTTTGATCCTTAACTTAGTAAGAAAAACATGTTGGGATATTTTGCCCAAGTTATTGATAAAAGATCAATTAGCATTGACAAATATTCACCAGTTACTCCTTTAGCACACGCTGAGGAGGAATTTGATGTCTAAAGGGGATGGGGGGGGGGGGCAAGCCAGGGCTGTACATCCGAGACAGCGCCGACAGAGTCGCCGGATAGCAAAACGATTCCTTCAAGTCTTTGGTTCCATTGGCCCGTATTAGGACTTAGGACCCCATTGGGGTCCAGAGGGCAACGCCCAAAATAACAAATATAATAAATTAAGAAGAGTGGTCGGCTCTCCAGAACTCAGTGACGTGACTGAAGTAATGATATGTCAGGATATACGAGATAAACGATGCTGTATGTTGAACTGTCAAATGACCATGTTATGATAAATAAAACTGGAAAACAGGAAACCAGGGATGGGTCTGGTTTAATTAGTATAAAGTGACCTTACTTGGTAGTAAGCCATAGCTGGTATGCTATTGCTAGACGTGTTTCGACCTCGGAAGATATATACCAGGTCTCATCAATCAGTCCGGGAGAAACCCTCCTTTGAGGGCTCGTGCTTTTGTTTACTTGACTAGAGTATACCCAGTCGTTTCTTTCACTGTACCAACGTACAGATCCAATGACTTATACAGCT
>WURT03666810.1:0-37372 GCA_009936505.3 Holothuria glaberrima | reverse complement strand
CAACGTAACGGATGTGATGTTGTTTCTGATTATTACGCCATTTCAGCAGGCTACTTCTGGTGAATACGGAAGAGCAATTACACGACTGTCGTAGTTTCTCTCTGGACAATATTTTTTACTCCTGAAAGGGGGGGGGGTCCGGACCCCTTTGCACGTCGTTTTTCGGGGAAAAGGGGGTCCGGACCCCTTGGACCCCCTCTGTATCCGCCTCTGGTTAAACCCTTTCTTTAACTAAAAAAGTCTAGTCGTGTTATGTTTCACCACAAAGAAAAAGAAGTGGAATCCACGGAGTTGCATATCTCATCGCTAGCGTACACGTTATTCAATGTGGTAACAGCAACAAATATCGACCAAAATCACAAATGAACCTTTGTGGAAAAAAGAGTTCTACAGCTTTGGTCTTTAACCTTTACTTCTAGAGGTCTACGAGACAAAATTTCCCACCTTGGGACACTTCTCCACCAAATTTGAAGAAAATTGGTCCAGCCGACTTTGTAGGAGTTTTGACACAAAAATGTACATTTGACCTCGATTGCCATGGCAATCATATCTTTTGATAGAATTAGACATTCATATGTGTGAAGTTTCATGTCAGTAAAATGTTTCATCTTGGTATCTGAGCAAAAAAAAAAACAAAAACAAAAAACAAAAACAAAACGAAACGTTTTTTGTAGTGACTTGTCGAATGTGACCCCTTTCGCCGAAAAAACGGCAGGTTTGGCAATTTAAGTGCCTGGGGCCAATTTTAGTACCAAACTTTCTTAAAGCATGTAACCACACGACCTTCACTTTTGTATATGGGTAGCCCTAAAAGTAGGTAATACATGGGAAAAAATTGGACCCCATATCCACACCTACACAAAATGAGTGCTGTTGAAAATTCGCAATTTCTTTGTTTTTCGTCACTATTTTAAGTCTTGGAAATTTTGGCGTCTGGGATCATTTATTAAGCCCAACATTTCTTTCAATTGAAGAACTAGAGATACTAATCTCTCTGGTATTAAAATGTAATTTGACTGTTAGCACCCACATAAATTCCGAAAATTTTAAAACTAGGCACATCTTACATTGATAGAGACCCAGTAAACCTAAATATTTAAATTTTCATAAAAACTTTCAGGTTAGGCTTGAAAAGACAATTTTGAGCAATTTTGAACCCCTCTTCCTCGCAGTTATGACGAGGAGTTTGTCTCAGTAGACCGTCAAATAAATTTCTTTGATTATTGTCTGATAAGGAAAGCAATATTTGTCAATGGTTTTAGCGTCTATCCCCATACTCCTCCCCCTGCATTCATCAATTGGGTACACCTCTTTGTTCCCACATCTCTATGTTCCGACACAAGTAACCCTAATACTTTTACCCTAACCTAAACCTTAGCTTAACCCTCATCCTAACACTAACCTTCATGAAGACTTGTCGAAATACAGAGACGTCCGAATAGAAAGCAGTTCCCCTCTACAGTATGGCTAAAGTAACTTTAGTAGGGAGAGATATTCATAACTGTCTCTCTACTCGCAATATCCAAGGATCATAAAGTCTTGAAGTTTGAAGCATGTGAAATATTTCGCCGGATTTCGTTTAATTATTTACTGATTTACGTTACTCATTTTTGTTATAATCAGATAATTGACACCCGACTCGTTCCCGCTGGTTGTAGAAAGTCATGGGAGTAAGTACAATACGGAAGTATAGTCACAGGAGGGTCCCAGCAACGGTGTAGACTTCGCTCTTAGTACATCGGCAGTAAGTGGCAATGAAAACTACATAGTATTGTCGTTTCGTCTATGGACAGAGGTTGACGGTGTTCGTTGGTACCTTCTTCCGAACTTCGGACGAAGCAAGAATTTGGGAATAATGGAAACGCCCCCTCACTCGACATCAAGTGACCTTTTCTCTTTGAACCTGTTCCACGTTATGGGTGTTGTGCGTGGCTGTCCGCTTGACTCACCCCACTGATTCGGTTCAAAAGTGCCTGTGTTGAGGGGTAACGCGTTGTGAAAAGAAATAGGTAAATGCATCACTTACTTCCATAGTCCTATTCGCCATACATGCCCATGAAGGAACACGTCCAAGGGTCATTTTTTATTCTGTAAATTTTTCCCCAGGCACAGCTTTTGTATATTCGTGCCCAGCACATCCCTCCATTATCTTCCTTTTGCTGAAGTCAGTGACCACTGAGTCAATCGCAATGCAACCTAATTTTCTCCACTAATCTGCCTTTCGTGTACTTGTGTGCGCCCGTTGGGTAACTCTGCTTTAACTCTCGCAAACAATTAGGACATCATGCATTTACAGAGACGATAAAGAATATAAAAGAAAGAAATTACAGGAAAAAGTAGAAAGGCATAAACGTCAAGAAGGTTGAACTGTAGGAAGTTCAAATCATGAACCGGTGACCGCAGGTGATGCGACCCGTATTTCAACACTTGTTCGACCATGAACGCGGTTCTGTCTTTAGGGGACTGAGGTTGATCACGGAAGAAGGCAGCCAAGTGTTTGACTGTATTCTTGTATCTGTGTCGACGAAAATTAAAAGAAAACTTTCAACAAGAATTCAAGCGTCTTATCTCAATGAACTATATACTTTATCCACATACACATTGGGACCAATATGAAATTATTCAGTCAAGTTTGCAGGTCCAGATGAACGCAATATTCTATGACAGGTTTGTTTCACATGACAAGCTGATGATTTTATTTCTCCAAATAAAATAAAACCCATTGTCAACTTTTAATACAGCAGCGTATCTTTAGCTACACTCTCAATTTATTTCTGTCGTTCAATGTATTGGTTTATTTACTTTGAATCTATAGTAAGAGTTTCGACCCTTTGTTGAATGAGGGCGGTAGACAGCTTGGTAACATCTATCTTTAGACCGATTCCCTTTTCGACTATTCTCTGGGCGATGTCGTGTTGATCTGCAATAAGAGGTATAACGAGGATGGGCACTGCGTGGTAAATAGCCTCGTATACACCGTTATTACCACCCTGATAAAACAGAAGTTTTGTCTTGTTATGAGCTGAAAGTAGATATAACATTGTACAAATTCCTACATAAACTAGACGGTTTGTTCTTGCAGGCAAGTACAGATCGAGGTTTCTGAAATGGTATGAAAAAAGCGGAAAAACCCAATATTGCGCCACTTGATTTCAAGTCTCGATCGAGTAAATATTAAGTGAGGTAAAAAAGGAGCAAACGGCCTACCGTGCTCACCTCTCAGAGAGAAAATGTTCTGCCGCCAACGCAACTTTAACTGTTAAGTTAGAAACGTATCTTCCAAGCAGGCAACAGACAACTGTAATATGTTTCGACCTCATATTCGGCCATTTGCGCATGCGCAGTTCAAGCTGAGACGTGCCAACGGATTTGTAGTGGAAGTACAGTGTGTAAAACAAACGGAGATTTTCGATGGAATCTGGGACTATTTTATGAGTGATCAACCAGGTATATAAAGAAAGTCAATGGAACTGCGCAACGACTTCTCGTCCTTCGAAAGAAGACTTCCTGTATGCCTCAAATGGGCTGGTTATTTCTATTGGAAGACGGTCACGTTGGTGAAATCGGGGAAATGGTCGAAATTTCCACTTCATGAAAAAGTCAAAATAACTGCTTGGCAGGTGAAAATGCTGTATATGTTCGACGTGATCGAGTTCAAATAGAGAAGTACCACACTGAAAATATTCATACGCCGAGCAATAAAAGAAGGCACAAATTCACGTGACAAACTGAGCAAATTCAATAATCGAAGCTGTAGGCTTCGATTAATAATTAGAAAGCTCAAAAGCTTAGTGACTCCTTACTTCTTGGATATAAGGTTAGTACTGTGGCTCCAAGTTGGCAATTTCATTGTTAAGTTACTGTACTTAAGTTTGGGTATAGAAGGGTACAAATCCATGACCATAGATCAAACAAATTGATGAAAATTGTGAAAATGGTCATAAATAAGCTATTGCTTTTAATTATGGGTATTACAAACCAGGTATAGTATCCAAACATGTTTCATACTTACTTGGCAAATAATGTTGAAAGGGTTTACGCAGCCTGATGTCTGGTGACTTTAAATGACCTTTGACTTTAGCTAAAAACACTACTGATCATGCCTTCATTTACGGGGCACCCAGTTGCCTTAGAGACTTGGAGTATTACATTCATTTAGGTTTTACTTGAGATATTATGTTTACCATGTTTCCACAGTTTGACTTCAAATTTTTGACTTTATGTATTTAATATTAAGCGCCAACATGGCAAGTATGAGATTCATGACAATTTCCCTTCTTGAGATATAATGTTAACAAGGTTTCACGTTTTGGCCTCTGGTAACCTCATATGACTTTTGACCTCCTAAAAATTCGGTATGCAGACCGTGCACTCAGTTTAGGGCACCCACATACCAAGTATGAGAATCAGAAAGAATTTACCTTCCTGAATGATCATGTTTACAAATCTTCGGCAGTTTGACCTCTCACAGACGACCTTTGACCTGCACAAAAACAGTAACGATCATATCCCTAACAAGGTGAGTACACATGCTAAGTATATGATTCTATGAAGCTACCCATCTAGAGATATCTTGTTTATCAGCATTTGTCAAATTTTACACCGTCTGATCTGTGGTGACCCCATATGACTTTTGACCTCCACTTAACTCAACTGACATTTTCCAATTGATGTGTGGCACCTTCATGCCAAGTACGAGATTCATTGAAGTCCCTACTTGAAATATTGTATTTACAACGTGTTCACATTTTCACCTCTTGTGACCCAGGAATGACCTTCAATCTGCAAAAGCAATAGGGATTATCTACTCCATAATGAGCATTTACATGCAAGTAGGAGATCCCTCAAGGTTACATATTTCAAGATAAAGTGTTCAAGAGCAGGTTTTATGGTTTGCACCGTTTGAACTCTGGTGGCCTCAAAAACCTTTGACCTTCACCAAACTTCATGGATATCTTTGGCACGTAATACAGGGTGCCCACATGCCAAATATGAAATTCATTGAAGTTGTCTTTTTGAAATAAATTGTGCTTATGAGGTTTTCACGGTTTGATATCTAGTGACCCCAAATAATCTCTACCAAACTCTAAAGAATTTTTTACTCCATAAAGGGTACCCACATTGGAACTAAGTTTTCTTTCTTGAGATATTTTATTTAAAAGGTTTTAATCTTTTGATTTCTGTTGACCCAAAATGTCTTTTGACTTCTATCTAAAGTGATGCGATCATTTAATTAATATTGGCCATCTACAAGCCAAGTATGACATTCATGGAAGTTTCCTTTGATGAGATATCGTGTTCTGAGCATTGACCTCTTGTAACCCTAAATGACCATTAACCTTCACTCTAGTGATTGAGCATTTCAATTTCAATTTGGAAGAACGCCACCACTTGGCCAAAACCGCCGTCTCCAAAGCGTTTACCCATTTTCGATGCGTTAGTGAAGTGCGAAAAATTACTGGGTTTCGTAAATTATCCCCATGCAGTTGAGTTCGGTACGATGTGATAGAAACGATTCCCCTTTTTTCTGTAAGGTGATCATGAAAACCCTTAAAACAGGTAACGGCACTGCTAGTTTGTTTACAGTATTTGTAGGTCTTTAAACATGTGCAGATATACAGTTGGCCTAGCGTTATGATAAATGTTAGCAAAGAGTGCAGTACGCCTGCACGGTCGATATGCAGTACGCATAAAGGTCTGTTCGTTTCTGTACTATATTTACCATGATTCCCTGGTTTTCGAAATTGATCGTTTGTTCATTTTGATCTGACTGTTCTATTTAGGAATAAACCATCGAATTACAAGGTAAACCAGCCTATAGCCTTTTTTCATTCACCCAAAATAATAGGGACTTAATATTCGCCATCCACGTCTAATGAGAGAATCATGGACGTTTGTGGCATTGAGAGATCGTATTTACATGGTTTCGACCTTTCGACCTCTGGTGACCCTAAATGAAATAAAGGCATGTTTTCATGAATACAGTGAGGTCTCTTAAACGTTCAATTTTTACAAACCAAATCAAGGATCGGGGACGGAAATATATGAATATTCATTCATCATTGTCAAAAACACGGTCCTATCACTTCACATAAAAAGGCACAGGTGAGTTACCCAACCTTCTCATTAATCACAATATTACATCCCAATCTGTAGATCTATGACTCTGGTTCCTTACTTAATTTATAATCAATTTACTTAAAGGTCATAAGCAGTCGCCCCAAACTTATTTGGAAACAATAGCTTTAAATGTCACAAATTTCTTCTTATTTCTCTTTCAAGTACCTTTCATGATATTTTAGGACATAAATATTGCATATTCAAGGTAAACCAAGCAGCTGCTCCTCTTAAATTTTACAATTGTCACATGATTCTCAAGAGCCATTCAGAAAATAGGATAGTCTACTATACAATTCTCTATTGGGGTTACTGCATTCCCCCTTTAACCGAGGAAACAATATTCCCCACACAGACACACACACACACTTACATACAGTCTCCAGCATGATTGCATAGATTCCTTTTGCCTTCGGCAAGGAATCAAAAAGGGTAATTGCGCTACAGATACCAAGAACAAACGTCTCTTTGCGCTACCGTATTGCGTTTAATTAGACAGTAGAAACTTCTCTGGGCACACAAATGTCATACACCGTATCACACAGTGTAAAACCTACCTGATCACGCAATCCACATTAACTTCCACACTTTGAATGTCCACATAGTTTTATAAAGGCTGTTTTTGAAAGTTTAGTAAACACCTGAAAATTTAGACTTTGCTTGTTGCAACTTCTCTTTAGTTTTGCCAAAATGAAAGCAGCGGAGTAGGTACCTCCCCAACATAAGTGTACTCGACTACTTTCAATCGTGATTGGGAAGTAGGGAGCTGAAGTTCTCCGGAATTTTAAACAAATGCCGGCGGGAGAGATAGCATAATGCCTGAAATGCCAAATATTCTGCCTGACTGGGTGGGGGTACGCCCTCAGTCCCCACCTCGTGAATGTATATGATCGCTAGTTACCTTTGTCAAACTACGGTCACTACGCGACTGTAAATGTCGCTAGTGACTTTCGTTACCTCACTCAAGTCTTCTACAAAATGAATCAACATTGCCGCAAAGTACGGTCCATATAATCTTCCCAGCAATCATATAGACTTTTATATTTATAAGGCAATGTTTCGCCCCCTAAGAAAGTTTCAAGTTGCCATTCGATTACTACGAAATTAACGAAAGCTTAGATTGTTTTTAGTAAATGCAGTACATAACTGCCACAAATTTTCGCGCCCTTCGGGAGCAGACGGTTCCCTTTTTTGTTATTACATGGTATTACTTTGGCCGAAAGTATATTTGGTGTAACTCGAAGCTTTGTAAGTTCAGTCAATTGAGTTTCTCTGATTATGCATCGTATCAGAAACTCAGTATTCTGAACTTAAAAAGGTTCATGCAGCAAGTTACCTCAATCCTGTTAAGTTATCTAAACAAACTGGGTTTTACAGTGTAGATTTAGTTAATTATCCATAGGCGTATGAAAGGGGACAGTGGGTAGGGGCAGGGGGAGACCTCTACTCTCAAGATTGGGAGGGCGAATACCCCCTTTCGCCCCTACTTCTACGTATGGGTACCGTGATTAATATTGCCTGCAACACGCGAACATAATGCTTTTCAAGGTATTCACAATTTTCCTGGCACACTTCATAGGAAGACCATTAATTTAAATCAAAAACTAAAAAGGAGGAGTGTAACTTTCATCTGCTTGTGAAATCTATCTATCATGAAAGGGTACAGTGCTACATTTTTGGGGGGGGGGGAGTCCTTTTCCCGGCCTATGCTTGTGATGTAATTTTTGTTGGTTGGTCACTTGACTCTTCAGTATCTTTTCACATGTAACTAAAATTCACAACTACCAAGTTCATTAGGGGTGGTTGGAGAACACACGGCCCCCAGGCGGTGTAGCCTGTGCTTGAAGATACCATTGATATGGACGGCGAGGCACCTCACGATTGCACTTTTATTAAATGACATTACAGGTATTCCTATATCACTATTTAACCTGTAGTGGCACAAAAGGGGGGAGCAGGGGGTGTGCAGTAGCGGAGATATATGTGGAAAAGTGGGAGATAATGAACCCTTGAGGCAAAAGTTTATGTGTGAAAAAGTGAAAATCAATAGGAACATTTCCAACTGGGGGTATCCCCTATCCTTCCCGGAATTTCCACATATGTGGGAATGGTGTCCCCGTTGAAGGATTTTCCATTTTCCTCGTTATCCATATAGTAAAGATAGTGGGTATGATAAAGTATGTAGTCCCCAACTGTCCCCTAATGGTTTAACTTTTGTTGCTCTCAAGGAACTCGAATTCTTTAATACGAACACAAAAAGTTTTGCACGCTTATCGCGCTGTGGAATTTCTCTGCTTCACTTTTATAATTTGCTTTTGTGTAGTAAACAGTAGATGTCCTTCCACCTTACCTAGTAACCTAGACATAGGTTGTCCTCTATAGCTCTTGTTCATTCTCAATCGCAAAGTTGTTCTCGATACAATATAAAACAAGTTATCCCAGTCGAGGCGGATTTCATATTTGCTCACCATCAATACAGTTTGTTCAACATGTATGTCAAATTTTTGGGACCCTTGGCGAGATCATGCAGACTTTATTTCTAATAAATACTAAAGCAGCACGACACTGCTACGGAGTAGGATATGTGGGTAAGGAATGAACAGCCGTGGCCACGTGGCCGGCTTATGATGAAAAAGGGTTCGTGTTTTCATTATTCTAATTCTGTATTGCTTGTCCCCCCGTAGAGTACAGGTTTCCTGTCTACAACGGCGTAATGATGGGCCTAGGGACACCGGCTCCTGGGCCTAAAGCCCCTAACAGGAGGTCCAAGGTCTAAGGATTTATGCAGGATTAATGCAGCGGGTCTTGGTTTAGAACATTTGAAAGGCCATTTACCAGTTTACACACCGTCTCCAGTGTTCAGTATTGCATGAGTTTTCTTTTCCAGTAAAAAAGAGCCCTCCCTACCCAAAAAGGTACCTTTTTCTGCGCATCAGTGTAGCGGGGGCTTCCTTTAGGTCGGAGCCCATGGCTCAGCACGGTCCGAGCCTATAGGAGTTACGCCACTGATGGTCTTGTGCATGAAAAACCGTATCTAAATTATAACAATACTAAAAGTATCATTTTGAATCTAAAGAGGTTCTAGGTGCACCAATTTTTAAAGGCGAGGGCACACGCCCCCTTGCAGATCTCTCCCTCAGACGGTTAACTAGAATGTCCAAGTAGTCTTTCATAGGAAAAGTTCCCCAGCCAGCATTATGCTTGTAACGAAACGTTAATTTACTTTTTCGAGGAGAACGGAGTTAAACTTCTTTAACATGAGACCTCAAAATGAAGAATATTTGAATGCACTTGAAAGGTCTGAGAGGTGCCATTTCCTGCAATCTGGGGGTCATTTTGGGCCAAAATATTCTTGGTAGGCTACGAGACAACATAGAGGTGATGGGCTTAGAAAATATCGTAGACCCTTGAAGAGGCCACAGATCAAATATTTTCATTTCGCCCCCTCCCAGAACTACCTTCCTGCGCATATGATTATCTCATACCTATTACATACAATCAGAACAGAAACAGTAACGTGTTATTACGTCATTAACCAATTATCACGAAATATTGAATTTTTACCCGATTCAAACACAGTGCAGGAGAGTTTATTCGAAATTGCAAAAACAAAATGAAAACCTCAACCATTTAAATTATCACAGAAAGATATCAATAATTTAAGAAACAGAAATGTAATGTGGAAATGCCATATTTGTCAGAAGAGAGGAAAGACCCCTGTCGTGTGGTGATTTGACTGAACATATTGACTCAAATTAATGTGATCTCATGCTTGATTGTTCGCAGCCATGTTGCAGAATGTACGTAAAGAGCTCGTAAAGAGCTTGTATACGTTTTACGCGATAAAATTATTTTCACATGTACCGGTACGAATATACCGTTTGTTGTACGCGTACCGATTGCACCACTACCTGATTGCCTGATTAGTCGATTAATTGGTCACTTGTGCAGTACCTCTGCGCCTGCTTATTGCCCACATGGTGAAGTCTTGTTTAAGGTCCTAGTACAAGTTGACTCAGTACAACGTTTGCGACTATCGTTAGTGCTATCTCCTTCAGAAATTATGAACTCGGGAATACAGCAGTAAATTCTGAAGCAAATTTCCATGCAAATCACAATATCAAATTTCCATGCAAATTACATATGGAATTTCCATGCAAATCACAAGTTAAAGGAGTGACCTTGATTTTTCTTTCTAGCACAAAAAGTGTAACTACCTACATGGCGGCCTTTGCCCTTGCCAATAGAAACGTGGCACAGGCAAAATGGGTCAACTGCAAGCGAAGTTTTCCGCTTTTTTGTCATTGTTATCAGGTTTCCGATTCTTTTCAAACGGAGGGTTTCCGCCAAAGGCAGAAATGGATGTGGGAGGGGCAAGGGCTGAAACTTGAAGTTCCTGGAATTTGGAGTTTTCGAAAGTAAATTGTAACCATTCCCAAGTCACAGCCTTTTCCCAGTCAAACAGAATTCACCATTACAGAGGAGGATTTAAGTTTAGAAAAACAGACTGTATGTTACTGTCTATTACTGTCTTTACCTATTTACTTTCTGTTCAATCTTACCACATTGTAGTAATCAATGCCATCCCAAAAATCGCACTGATCTTTCTTGATTCCTAGTTTGGAAACAACGGGCTCTTTGGTGGTAAAAACCAAGGTCCATAAATTTTCGGGATTGGAATCAATTGGTAGCCATGGGCTCAGATTGGAAACTTTGGGTTGTACGTTATTCGAGATCTTATTTGGATCTCCGTGGTGGATGAAGTTAGCAAGGTACGTGGAATATACATCCAGTAACTTTTCTTCATCCTTTGTGAGTATGAAACCCAAAAGTGAAGCACTCTGGAAAAAGAACGGAACATCTTTACCATGACAGGCATACTTGCGGCACCACGGTGGTGTAACTTTATCAAATGACAACGCATGGTCAAAGTAGTAATCGTATACAGATTTGGAGCTCATGTTGAGCGCCGCGAATCGTGCTGGGCACGTGAACAAATAATCTGTTAAGAAGTGTGAAAAAATCTCACCATGTTTGTACCAACCTTGATACTTTGTGAAAACAGTTGCACCGTAATCGGGTAAAAAGATGTTTAGGATAATTTGGGGAAAATATCCGAGAGGTGGAATTGCAAACGCTTGGCCATCGCCACTTAAAGATCCAATCATAACCGGTTTATCGACACTTTTAAATTGTGTGATTGGTTGTGTAACAACCGTTGGACCCCAAGGTTGAAAGGCGTGAAATACCTTATTATTAAAGACATTAACAAAATCATGGGGTAACTTCCAAATCTTGAAGCTCACTTGAACGTTATTAGAAGCTTTTGTTATATCTTTGGCGTTTCTATTACGAAGACATGACAAGACCGGTTCTTTACATCCGAGTTCTTTCAAAAACCTTTTCCCCAATTTCAAAGCCTCCTCTTTCGATTTGAGAGATATGGAAATGGGTCCACTTATCGAAATTGCCTGTTGAAAGAGGTCGTTGTCTTCCCCTGACGTAAGGTGAACCGCCACGGATTGTGCTCCTGAACTCTGACCGGCAAGCGTTATCTATTAAGTATAAAACAAACAAATTACATGGAATAAATGATAAGAATTGGGGACATAACAAAGGCACAACCGTGATTGCCTGAATGGGATAAACATTGACTGTTTTCAGGATTATTTTGTTTCTTTTGTTTCTTTGTAGTTCAACAGTTGCATTTACACAATTTTCTTTTCATTATCCTGGATAAACTAAAGTTATCTAAAAAGCCCACCACGTTATTTCATGCAGTCAGTGAAATGATGTGAGTAAACAAGACAATGCAGCTAGCGCTAAAACGGTGTCACAGAGAGTTGGGAACACTATAGGTATAGGGTTCAGTGGACCTTAACATCGTCACACGTCATTGAACCCCGTTACGTTAGTGTTCCCAACTCCCTGTGACACTGTCACCCTCGCTAGTTAGCTGATGAATCAGTTTTGGGGGCACTACAGAGTAAAATAAACGTGGAAGATGAAACCTTAAGTGATTGATTTCTACGAAATTCAAACAATTTTGGAAAATATGCATATTGAAGTATCCAAAAACTGTATTTCTATCATATTTTCTAGACATAAAAAATTAATTACTCATAAAAATGACGGAATACAATCAAGTGTCACGGATGGGAAAAATTATTTTTAGATATATAGTTTAGTACTTGGCATATCCTCAAACTAAAATGTACCAATAACTTCATGTTTTGACTCTCCTCTATTTTATTGTGATTTGAGAAAAAGAGAGTATTTTCGAAGCATCAGATCTGTAATCCATATCACCAATAAAATCAAACTTGTTACGGACTCGACAGATTGTAACAGGCCCAACATGCACACTGTATATATAGGTATCCGGTTGCATACTTTAAACATATCTGCAGGACCCCATCCTCCGGGGTAAAGGGGAGGAGCGGGGGCATGGGAAAGATGCCCAATAAGAGTTCTTGAAGCATAAGTTTAAAATCACGAAGCCTCTTAAACGTTTAGATGCAACATTGGAGGTCTAGAAAGATTCATTTCCGCCAATATGGGAGCATTTTTTGACTAAAATAGACACGCTACGCATAAACCTATGGAGGCCTTCCAAGCAGCTCACGACAGTAAGGGGAGGGGGAGGTCCGTACCATGTAAAAGTCTTCGGCTGTGGCATGGTAATCGCTACGGCCCTGTATTTCAAGGAAAACTTTTGCGAGTTACGTTCATTGCACAGCACTGTAGAATGATGTATTTAAGAGCTAATGTTATATTTATAGCACTAAAAGCTCCTCGGGCAAAAGCATAAATAAAACAAAGTTGTAGTGACAAAAGTTAATGTCCATTCCGATAAGCTAATTTGCTTTCTCTCCAGATATTAGTTGGACATAACCGTATCTTTTGTGAAGAAAAAAAAACTTGCTGGTATGAACTAGCAACTTGTTACTCTTCTATTAAGTTGAGAGCATAGTTATATCCCTACCCATAACCGTCTCTAGCTTGTCCCAGTGCAGACATGAACATAGTTTATTGCTTAAGCTGTTAAGGTTATATCCTGGTGAGTATACAAGGCCCTTATATGTAATCAAAACACTCTGTACATACTTTGTAATGGGAGCTGCTCTGCATCTTTTGGATTTTTTAACTCTGGTGTCAATCAAAGAGAAGTCACCAATTGAGACTTTTGCTTGTACACCCACAATTAAAAGTCATACTTGGGGTGATGCAAATCTGCCTTAAGTTGAGAGTATTGGTAAACTTTCTGTTCCAACTCACAAGAAATAGCTTTTGCCTTTTCTTGGCCCCACTGGTTAATAAGAACGTTTTGTCCCGATTTGTTTTTCTGGTTAAACAATTTTTTGGAAAGAAAGATTAAAAAAAAAATTTGGACTGACGATCGTCAGACAGCTCCAGAAGACAGCTCCAGAAGACAGCTCCAGAATTTGATAAACAATTTACATTAGGAAACCTTTGTCTGTTCAAGATACTTTCTTATGACTGTTATTATTGTAAATAACACAGAGGTGGAGGAGAAAAGTCGCTGCTTAGGTAAAATTCTGTCTCGTTTCTCTGCATTCTTCCGTTTCGGCCTTCGGTATAATAACGATTCGTAACACGTAGCACGATTTCATACTTAAATGCCGTTGCAGTCGACCCACACCCATGCTCAACTTAGAAACACGAGCCACAACTGGAAAAAAGGCCGTGGCCGGCTCGACTTGACCCAATTGGTTGGAAACTGGGCCGTTAAACCTCATCTAACTAACTAGAAGCACGAAACGATACGATGAGCATAAATCTTAGGTAAATGAGAAATTAAGATGAGTTTTTCAAGACAGGGAAGTACATCCACCTAGAGTATTTCCACCTATCAATACTTTAGTAATCATTGCAGCCGCTGGGTGTTTGGTGTCAATTTAAACGTTCTCCCTCTGCCATCGAATGACATATTTTCCTATTTCAATCATTAGTAAAGACATCGATTGATTTCCACACTCAGAACACTAAAAGTGGTCTGCAATGGGCTATTCTTAATTTGGCTATCATTAAGGGGAACTGCGCATCCCTATATCTAGAAGTATTCAGCAGGCCATATACGTAACCTTGGGGAAGTTTCTTGCTTTCTGCAGGGGGCGTCATTCCAAATCATAAAAAGGGGGGGCGAAATAGCTGACAGGTGGGAACAACCCAATGACGCCAAAAGCGCTTTAGCAGCGCAAAGCAAGGTAAAAAAAACCATGGGAACAGCCCGGGACCATTGGCATATTTACCATTAAGAAATAAAGTCATTAGAATAAATGTTAGGTTCTTCATTACCTTGTCAGGGTTACCACCAAGGTTTTTGATGTTGTCTTTAACAAACTTCAAGGCTGCAATCTGGTCCTTTATTCCAAAGTTGCCAAGAATATCCCCTTCCGAATCTTCCTTATCGTCTTTATAGTATAAAAACCCAAGAGCTCCTAATAATGAAAGAAATCGAACTCAATAGTTGGGTCTAAAGATTACCCAAATCACTCTGCATTTTACTCGGATTGGATTAACATTTGAATAAAACATTGTTTGAATGTACTACCACAACCCAAATTTTGATAGAATAGGGGTAGTGTGGCTTCGTAATTTTATTGAAAATATCAACTGATTAAGCCATTCTCTTCCTCAAAAGGGTATGCATGCTACAGCTCTGTTAGTTTGTGGTCTTTAAATGTATGTACCTACGTGTAAACCTAAAAGGGGATATGACATCCCCCAAAAGAGAGAGTTGTTTGCAACTCTCGGACCAAACATATTGAATATCCCTAGAGTTCCAAATACAGTTGATTACTTAACTCTGACATCCATTCAAAAAATAAAGTTTCACTCCGGTTCAACAATGAATTGCACAGTCAGCTGCGTTCCCAATTTAGCTCGACCACACTGTGTTCGACAATATTTCTCGAGCAATATCAGTGCGGGCTATTGTGGCTCTGGCTAAGAGATGTAATAAGACAGGAGGTTAAAAAGGACATTTTCCTAGTTGAATTGACAACTGGTTTAAAAAAACTGGGTCAGAAATCAGTATTTTCTTGGCTGAATTGACCAGGATTTTATGCATATTTTAACCTAACTATATATGCCCAATATTTTATGGTGACTTGAAACGTACAAAGTTACTTACCTAGACGATAGTTAATACAAACAACAATGGCGTTGATATTAGGTGCTAAGATGGTGGCGTCATACATCTTGTGCCAACATCCACCTGACATAAAATTGCCACCAGGTATGAAGACCAAAACAGGCAAAGGATCTTCCGTTTTAGGTGTCGATGGCTTGTAAATGTTCATATAGAGGCAATCTTCATCAACCTGCAAGTAACAATATTTCTAAGTTTACTTGCACTGGCAGTGGTCTAACTCCATATATGTGCTCAGACCGTGTTGAACCTTGAGCCACCGGCCAAAACGGGCCCCGCTACACTGATGCACAGAAAAAGGGTACCTCTATGGATACGGAGGGTCAGTTTTACTGGGAAAGAAAACTTATGCAATACTGAACACTGGAGACAATGTATAAATGGCCATTCAAATGTTCTAAACCAAGAACCATTGTATTGATCCTGCATTAATCCTGGACCTTGGACCACCTCCTGATAGGGGGCCCTTTGGACCCGGGAGCCGAAGACCCCCAGGCTCATCGTTACGCCATTGTGCACCGGTACCAAACGGCGGCAACAGTCCTTTTCGCAACCAAAGCCAGGCGGTATTAAACATGTGCCATGGGCATAATGTTGTGTAGGATTAAGTCAATGTGAGTCAGGGCCGTGCTAAAAGATTTCTAAGTTTTAAGATTCAAAATAAAATATATCCCTCTTCCATGAAACCCTCGAAATTACTACATCTGCATTCAAGACACAATTTTTTGGCTCGCGAATAGCGCCGAAAATGTTTAGCTTGCATAGAAGAAAATTTGAAAATTTGAGGGGGGTGGGGTTGGCGAAATTGATTTGTCATTGAAAAATATGCCAATCTTGACTGCAGAGCAAGTACACTGTCGGGTCGACTGTGTCCGTCCGAATTATATACGTTTTATACACAATCAGACCCCGACATAATAAAAAAAATTCCCCCGATGATAAGCGCGTTGCCACCCTTGCTTAAAGATTCGGTACACGGTGACATGAAAAATAAATAGTTGGATATTTGACGTAAAAAGCATTAAAAATCCAGAAAATAGCCGCAATTCAGATTAAAATCCGTTAAATATTTACCGTTTTGCAGGGTAATTTCTATTTCACACTTGTATCATAATTAAACATGAGCTAAATATGCAAATATGTGAGATCGAAAGATGGACATAATATAGGCCGTATGAGGATTGTGTTAGCCATTGTTTTTTTCAACCTTAGATTCAAGGACTCTGGTAGCATTGTTATCAAATGAGGGGTTTGTCGTGAAATTATTTTTTTTTCCTTTTTTTTTTCACTCACCAAACTGTAAACTAGCTGATCAGTAATTAAGAGATAATTTATATGGGGTTAACAAAAGAGATCATTACACTGTGCAACACTCACCATCCTTATTTTTGCGTAGGCAATGAGTTTCTTCAGAAACCATCAAACTTTGAAGACGTAAATTTTGAGGGAGGTAAAAGGTATTGAAATACTTCCAATAGATCTTTCATTGGATGACTTAATTCTTTGACTGAGAAGTGAAACAATTTTGTTTTTGGTGGCATGTCACCAGACCTTTAATGTGAAGAGAATTAGAGAATGAACTGACAGTCTGATCCACCTGGATACGTCTGATCCACCTGATTGGTAGAAGAATATTCTGGAAGAGTAGTGAAGACGTGGTCCAATGTCTATCACCCTTTTACTTCCCTGATGCCAAAAAATCAAGTTTTATTCTAAACTTGCTGAAGTTTTGCCAAAATGAAAAAATAATACTCCCAATCTTTTTACACATTATATAATTTCAAACTTAGAGTCAATTTTACTCAACTCTACCAAGCATACTCATTTTGTTTTGAATTTTATCGATTTTGATAATTTTTTCGGGCATTTGTATAGAAGATTTGAACAAGTACATGTAACAGGAAAATAAAATCCGGTCTTTGTATCGATAAATAATATGCAGTTTGTGTTTACGGTAAATAATGAAAAAGAACACGAAATACTTATGCATTTTCTGGCAAAATGCATAAGCAAAAACTATAGAGAAATGAAAGGAAAAAAATAAAATTACAAATTTGGCTGAAGTCATTTAAAAAAAAATTAACAAACAAGCAAGGAACTACTCACATTCTTGGAGGCCGTGATGCCACTTTGCATACAATCTGGTCTTTTCGTTTTCGCTTGCAAAACCTTCTCTGTGGACTTCTCCGGTGGTTCCGAAGCCTTGAATCTCAGCTCACCTACAGGAGGTTTAGCAAAAGGTACTCCTAGGAAAACATCACTCTCCTGTATCTGTTGTCCTACCATGGTTCCGTATTCTGTCTTAAATTTTGGCACCGATAGTCCTGCGTCTAAAGATATTGCACAGGCCATTGAAACCATTGTAACCATAGAAAAAAACCCTACATACCCCATTTTTGAAAAATTTGGATCAGTGATTGTACTGTAGCGCTATTCACTTTTAAAGAGATGGTTGATTGGTGAGATGGTCTGTTGGTCGGTGAGATGTGGATCAGCTAAATGCAGCACCTCTAGTAACTGGCAATTATATCCATCCCTTTTTAACAGAAAAAATCTGTCCGATTGTAGGCAACTTTACAGCGAGTGTACAGGTGATGCTGGGATAACATCAAAGGTCAGCACGTTATATATGCAGGTTGATTCCGACAATTGATTTTGCGGTCAAATTCAAAAACGACTTGCCACACCCACATCTCAGTCACGGGCTCAAGGTGTGAGACGGAGTAACAGAGTGATGTTGGCAATTTTGTACAGAGGTGTGGCTTATTTGTAGTTGGTATGAAATATGCTTTGAAATATGTTTTGAAAGTACTTATAATCATGAAAGAAACTAAAAGAATAGGTGTTTGAGTTCCAATTATCATTGCAAAGCTTGTTTAAAAGAAGTGTTAATGCTTAAAGGTGGTGCTGATATGTTATAGTGTACAAATTATTAATCACTCTGGGTTGGTCAGTTCAGTATGTTGTCCTTTCGGGGACATAGCTCCTTCGGGGCGCAGAACTCCTTTCGGGGGTAACGTTTGGTTTCGCTCCTTGGCTCTTCGCCGGAGAGTCGAGCGGACTTAGGACTTGAAAAAGCAAAGCATTCGGCTGAAATTTCTCTTCATTTCCTACAAGTGGTTTTCGAGGTATTAGCAGATGCAATTAGCGCTTGTTCGTAGTGAACTTAACCAAGCACACGTGTCATTATCTTGTACTAATCAGCACTGTTATCTTAAGCTTTAGACTAGAGGTGTGCAACCTTTTCGAACACGGGGCCAAATCATTTCGCTGTGACCATCCAAGGGGCCGCAGTGGAACAAAGAGTGTGTATGAGGGTGGCATATTACCCTCACTCCTCACCCCACCCTTCCCCTGTTAGAGTGACCAATGTGACCATCTGGGCAGACCCGCATGCGATCAAATAATAGTGTAGTATGGACCTTCTAATTGTTGGCGAAACTTGCCCCCGTGTGGATTCATCTCTACAAAAATGTTAATTCAGATTTAAAATGCGTTTTTCAAGTGTTCTCACGTCAAGTTTAAATTGCTGCCAAATGACAAGACGTACGAGGGCCGAAAAAGGGGCAAATCAAAAATGTTTTGCGGGCCGCACGGGAGGAGGCCGCGGGCCGCATTAAGCCCACGGGCCTCAGGTTGCACACCCCTGCTTTAGACTAAACTTCTCGCTCATGTTTTCGTAATGTGAATGCATGAGAACCAGGCAATTTTAAAAACTTAGCATTGCACATGGGAAAACCATATCTATACCTACTAAAAGGTCAGAGCAATAGTTCGAAAAAGTAAAACAACGCTTTTAATCATTTGTGTAAGCAGAATACATCCCTCCTGCTTGCTCCAAGTTCACTTTATGTTACAAATGTTGGGCTGCATCTGCAAATATCTCCTGAATTACACATAGGAATTCAATGGGAATTTCACCACAACGCTTATATTTTGTTACTTTTCCCCTATCCAAGATAGATGTTTGGTTTAACCCTCTCTGTAAGGTAAGCTGAAAATGTTGAATGCCGCTTCTGGGAATGTTATTTGGCCACATCTGCTTAAGAAGTACTTGCTACTAACTAATCACATTCCTTTATCAAGTAATTGACAGTGGGGAAAATTAATCAAAACGAACATGACGCAAGTGAGGATGTGTGTCAGTCAGCTCGGCACCAACAGCCGAACCGCCAAGGATGGGGAGCGGGGGGGGGGAACTAACCCGCCACGGACAAACATTCCAGGTAAAATTGGGAGGGCAAGCGCCAGCTAGAAAAAAAAAGAAAAACAAAAAGGGGGAAAATAAAAAGATGGAAGGAAACTAGAGAAAAATGTGAAAGAATTGAGGAAATTATTATGAGACTAAACTTCAGCTCCTTGAGAAGTTTTGCGCAATAAGGTTGTATTTGTCAACTGTTGGGTACAACGCTAAAAGCATCTACCGATGTTAACTACTCAAACATTCTTGGGTTAACCGATTCCTACCGAGCTTATACGGAATAGTTTTCAGTTCAACAATTCCAAATAAGACTCTCCAAGCGAAGAGCTTAGAAATGTTTCACTTGAAAAACTTCCTTTTCATACGTCTTGTTGCAAAATGTTTTCACTTGGGGTTGCGGACCGACTAGGGTCACACTTCCCCCATTCTTCACTATGAGTATATTGAGAGCCCTGAGTACTTAAATGCACATATTTTCAAACGATTTGGTTGAAGCGAAATGAACCAGAAACCCGAAGACTTGTTACGACCTTTTGTAAAATGTGTATAGTCATACTGTTAAAACACACATTGATAAAGTACAGTGCCTGTATAAAATATAAATGAAGTATATAGGTCTGCATGATTTTCTTTACAAAACATATGTTAGCATCACAATTCACCTGCATGTTAGGGTCTGTACCCATTGCGGTGGTTTCACTATTTCGTGGTACGTTTCGACGCGGGGACACAAACCCTCGTAAACGAAAGACCCCTTCAACACAGCTTAGCCTATATGGCTGGAGTTAACATTTGGCCCTCCACGATTAACGTTTTTGCCAAGTCCGCGTAATATACGTGTGACACAGCAAAATGTTTAGTACTAAATTAAATACATGAGCTCAAAGGCGTAGAGTTGTTCACAGCAGCACAGCTTGAGGGGGGGGGGGTCTGAACGTTGAGTCTGGCCGCCTTTCTGGTGGAAATTTTGGAATATTTGAAAGTTCTCAGATGCAATTAGGTGCCGCATATTGTATTAATGAAAAATATTGCAAATTTTTTACTTTTTTTAAGGAGGGAACAAATTCGGGGTGTTAATCCTGAGTACTTGGGGAGCATACTATCACCAACTAAATTTTTGACTGGGGGTTAAGCCACCACCACCCCCACCCCGCTTCCTACGCCTGTGGCATGAACTCATTCTCCTAATGAGCTGATTGAAAGCTTCATGGCTGTAAGGATATAGTTAAGTTGACCCCTTTGAAAAGGTCAACTAAACTATTTCTTAACAGAAATGTCCAAGAACCCACGAGAGAGCTGGTGTTGGTTTTATCTTGGTGTTTCTTTGAAAGCAAAACGATGGAACAAGAAACGAAATATCACTGGACTTTCATTTCGATCAACTGCGCGTTGCAACCGGATCGAGGTCAGTGATAGCTCACGTTGTTACATGCTGGTAAGGAATGGTCATTATATTACATTTTTAATGTTAGACATGGATATACCTGTACCTGATGTAAGGATAGCTGATTCCAGTAATTCCTGATCATTAAAATGAAGCCAATAAATTTGAGGAAAGTAAACAAATAGTAAGAAGAAATATAACTTATACCAGTATTTATTAATAGGCCTAATCAGAAAACGTTTTATCCTAACCACAAAATGTGACCAAAGATAAATTCACGCCCTTAGATAAAATTCGAGCTCGAGCGAAATTATTATGGATATAGCATGTCTATCAAAAGGTTTGAAATCGATAGGACCAGTAAAAATCAGTTTTTATATGTTATATGTTGCATAACTTAGGCCTTAGATTTCAATTTACTTTGCATTGTGGTAAACAAGAAAGTACATTCAACGGAGTCCACAGACAGAGGACGAGGGGACAAGACCCCCACATTTGAAAGTGGGCATATCTTTGATTATGTAGTCCCAAGAGGAGACTTTAATCATTGCTAAATGTACCCAAGGAATCATGCGCACTAGGAGTATAAACAATGGCCAGTGACGTCGGCAATATTGTTTATACCCACAACTTCCATGATTCCTTGGGTGAATTTCGCAATGATTAAAGTCTCCTATGGCTGATTCAATGAAGTCAGGTGCAAACGTGGTGAAAACAGCCATTTGCATCAATAAATAGAAGAGAAATGCCTCGGATTACACCACAGAGGTAGAATACAAAATTTTGCTGGCCCTTAAGTGGGCCACGGACTTCATGCCGTAAGCGCTTCTATTTCGCATTAGTTCTGGGCCCTGTTTCATATAGATTTACAATCGATCTTTAGTTTGATATGCCATGAAATTGTCCTATTGAAATCAAACTAAAGATCGATCTTAACCCTATGTGAAACAGGACCCTGGTCAAGTTCATGCCCCCAGCCCCCTTTTTTGAGCTCCCCCCCCCGCGGCACATCTGACCACGTCGCGGTGTCCACATTGGTATTGCTCATTGTCTTACCAAAGTAAATATAGCAATCATTAAACAAAACAAAACGTTTATACGAAAAAAAATGAAGACAAACACATGACTCTTGTTGTTCATACCACAATGTTGCATACACCCCCTACAGTCGAACGCTCCCCTTCTGGTTCTACGCCTTTGACTACACTGCAGTCATAACAAGACATGTCGTACTGAAGAAACTTACGTGGTATGAGAACTCCCCCCCCCCCAAAAAAAAAAGAAAAAAGAAAAAAAATCGTATGCACATTTCTAACTAACTTTGTGTCTTTGGTCATTATTCCCCAGTACTTCCATTTTCGACTCCTTCATGTAATACCTTGCGCTGGCTGTCGTCCAAGTACAGAGAACCATTTCCAGAAAGCTATGGAATCAAGGATATTTAAGTCTTAATAATTTTATCACTGAAAGACGCCTTTTTATCTCAAATGAAAAGTGTAGGTCGTGATATCAAAAAATTGAATTTTCACAGGGTTATTCCAAATGAGCTATTATATATATATATATATATATATATATTTCCCCTTAATGAAAAAGACTTTATTTCTCCAGCTACAGTTATAACAATGGAAAGTTTAAATGTGTTAGGAAAGCGGTGGGACACCTTCAGCCATCGGGCCATGTACAGTCGCTAGAACTATTTTATCCAGCCTGCAAAGTAATCTATGAATTCATTTTAACTGACAGAAACTTGTACAATTGTAGTAATTATGTTTAAATCCACCATTTAACCGTCCCGACCCCTTGGTAAGGGTCAGCGGACTCAACCCCTTCCCCAAATTTGAATTACAACCCCACAGCACCCCCAGTTATCACCATAAGGATAGTCACGATGGAACTACATATGTGGCTTTTAAGACAATGTCCATTTCTTCAATAAATTAACATGAGCATCGATTAATCAAGTTTTTACTTTGCAATGCAAAAGCTGATGTTTGAAAAAAATGACTGAGAAAATTTAGGTGGAAAACTCGCTTTTTTAAGAATGTATTAATCATTAAGACAGTTCCCGCCATATTTGGTATTATTTTTTCTTTTACGATGATTATTCATCCATGTTAGTGTACAGACATAGGCGTTGGAAGCTGTTCTGGACTGGGGGCTGAACGTTGTTTCGGACCGCAGTCCTGGAGGAGGGAGCCCCTCCCCCTTTGGAAATTTTTTTAATATCTGAGGGTTCTTAGATGCAATTTGGTGCAATATTTGAGCAAATTTTAAGCAAAATTACTGAAAATTTTTGACATTTTTTACAGAGGGAATAAGTAAGGGTATTTTCCTTGAACTGGGGACGGAAGTATACTTCCGCCCACCACATTTTTGACTGGGGGCTTTAGCCACCAGCCCTAATCCCGTCCCATCCCCCAGGCCCTAGCCCCCCGCTTCCTACTCCCTTATGATATAGGTCTATTTCCGTCAAGAGGAGTAAATATACAAAATTAGAGTTGCATATCTCATCACCAGCAAACGACGTTTTCACCGAGCTACATGGCTGCGATCGCGGGGGTTGGGGGCGGGCAGGGGGACATGTAACCCTAATATTAAAAACCTTTTGAGCCCTTGCCGAGCTGAGAGTAAAATCGAACCACGTACATTACTGAACTTCTTGCTCAAAGATTGGAAATAATATTTAGTGCGGTCTGACGGTATCGCTAAGAAATGGTCGGAGGTTCATTAACCACCAATTTAGCCAGGTTTAAATCCTATTTAGTCTAAGTGCTTAAAAGTGGATAATCTGGCACCGGGACAAGTTCAATAAATCAGCGAGGAGGAGGGACACAACGTTTACGCAAACGCAACTGATGGTATCTTGTTTAGTTTGTATAAAGCTGTGATAGATGTTTATAATTTGTAACGGATGTGTATTTTTGAAAATAAATATCTGTAGTTAATCCTGTTCATTTTAAGTTTATGAAAAGTACCCTTACGTATATAGATACATAAAGAGAAAAAAAAAAACTATAAGGATTTTGTTATCAAATTGAAACGAAGGAACGCGTCACAATTATAGAGATGACAATGATGACATTTAATATCTGTTTACCAAACTTTTGAAATTAAAGCATCAGTGCTGCAGAATCTCACTAGAACTACCAGGATGTGAATTTAAGTTTTTTGTAAGGGCTTTTTCGAATGAAAAAGAAATGTCAGGGCTTTGTCCACAGGGGCCAATCGCCCGTTACCACAGTACATTTGTGCTCTGCTACTCAGTCCTAACCCGACAACTGTAAAAACCCTCACGCAGTGGCGGAGGTATAATAGCTGTGGTTACTGGCGTACGCAGGGGGGGACATTGGGCCATTGCCCCCCTCACGGATGCCAATTTTTCTTTTTTTTAGATCCTAAAAATACGAAATTTTTTAAAACAAATATTACTTCCAAAGGTAGTATATGTGGCACCAGATTGCATGTAAGGACACCTAATTTTTGAAAAATTTTCAAAGGGGAGGGTTTGTCTCCCCATAGCCCCCTCACTGATGCCAATTTTTTTTAGTTCCAAAAATAAGTAAATTTTGAAACACAAATTTTACTTCAAAAGGTAGCATATGTGGCACCAGATTGCACCTAAGGACACCTAATTTTTCAAAAATCTTCAAACCCCCTCCCCTTTGACCCTCCCCCAGGCCGGCGATCACTGATTCCTTTTTACGTTTAGTTCCAAAAATAGGCAAATTTTGTAACACAAATCTTACTTCAAAAAGGTAGCATATGTGGGACCAGATTGCATGTAAGGACACCGAATTTTTCAAAAATTTTCAAAGAGGAGGGGTGCCCACCATAGACCCCCTAACTGAGGCCAATTTTATTTTAGTTCCTAAAAATACGTCAATTTTCTAACACAAATTTTACTTCAAAAGGTAGCATGTATGGCACCAGATTGCAACTAAGGACATCTGATTTTTCAAAAATTTTCAAAGGGGATCCCCCTCCCCTTAGACCCCTCCCCCAGGCCGGCGATCACACACCATACTACATGCCCCCCCCCCTTGAGCGAAATCCTGCGTACGCAACTGTCTGTGGTCAGAGGGGCGAGAGTCGTGTTTCGGACGTATTTTAATAGTTAGATAGGTCAATGACTCCAAACTACTCTAAACGTGTCAACGTTTTATGTCTACTGGGTCACATGCGTTTCTGTGATCTATTGAGGGCTGAATCGATGAGGACTTGGGCCAGGTGTCTATAAGCCAGTCTAAAGTTGTCTTGCAGTAAAGGGTGCTAAGATGAATGCTGGTACTGTAATTTGCAATGTTTGAGGCATTTAATGGGAACCATCAGGTCGGATCTAGGGGTTTTGAGGGAGGAGGGGATTGCGTTAAGAGGAACGAACGTACGTCTACGGCGGAGACTCAAGGGAAAATTTGTAAACAAGACACTTACACCTGGCTCTGGGGAAAGCCATGAATTTATTGACATACCAGTGAAATTTTCAGTATTTTCAACAGCATAAAAGAAAAAACTGACGATTTTAGAACTGGTCCAGTAATTTCATAATCTTGATTTTCCAAGTGTGCAAAAAGGAAGGGGATCTCGATTCTCAACCATAAACTCGGGGACCTATTCTTACTGTCACTGTATTGCTTGTTGTGCCCTGTGCCCTTAAAAGTTTCAATCATCAATTATCATCGTATACGGAGATCTGGGGATAATTGACCCTTGAGTAAATTATCGGTGGGAGACTCCCTGAAAAGATCGTTCAGCAAAAGGATCCACTCAGCTGCCCAGGGGGATGATTTGAAATGATTTTAACTATACATCTGTCGATAGCCGAGTCAACGAGTCTTGAATGCGAGACCGAGTCTGAGTCGTTGCTTTCCAAGTCCAAGTCCTGAGTCCAAGTCACGAGTATGAGTCCTTGGAATCGCCGAGACCGGTCTCGAGTCCGAGACAAGTCGATTACAACAGCAAAGGTTATGCTCACACTTGGTGGTGGCGCCAGGATTTGCCCGATGCAAAGATATTGTCAACATAGATTCCAAAATGGCGCGTTGACTCCCCATGGAGCGAAAGTACCGGGCGGAACACTGATCCATATTTTGATCAGTCGGCGGAATTGCTGATAACTATTCAGTCGTTTTGAAAATAAATAGGCAAATGGATGTCTTACAAAAGTATTACTACTTGATATTTCGAAACATTGTACATTTAAATACGCTCTTCAATATTTTCACTTACAAGTCTTACAAAGTCTAAAAATGCGATTTTTTTTTCTCAGCACCCACTCTCAGTTCTAGATCTCCCGTTCTTCAAATTATTCTTCCAAAGCCCCGGCAAATCCTCAAAATAATCCATACTCCCCTCCTTTCTCAGCCCACTGCATTATCAACCACGTTGGACTAATATTCATACCGGGTAAGAGTATCACTGACAAAAGTCAAACTGTGATTTTGTATATTCTGCTAAGTGCACACCTTATGTCATTTGACTGAAGAAGCTAGAATTCATTATTTTAATACCTACAATTTCGTTAATACCCAAGAACTTCAGTGGCATTCGTCCTCCGGCACCCCACCTGGGCTCTGTCGCTGTACCCACCAGGGGCCCTAAGGCGAGCTCAATGACCCCACACCGTTAGGGGGACGTTTGGCGCTCCTTCGGCCCCCGTTTGACAGTCCACCCTGGTTTGCCCCCTCCCTCACTTTCAAACATCAAATCCCACCCTGTCTTAATGGCAAATCCCTGGGTCGAGCCTGAAGCTACAACGTTGTAACTCTATGGTCTTACGTTTAGACCTATAAGTTCGCAGTCATTGCTGCGTATCCTGTTAAAAGGACTGTTTTAGGCCTATAATGCTGAATAAATGAAAGAGAATGCATAACTCAGTATGATTCTTGTCTTTATTTTAGGGTGAATTCAACTGTCCATTTGAAAGTATCACCCCAACCCATCTAAAATATATTACAATTTTTCATAATTTTTTTTATTAATAGAGAAATTTTAGGCATGAAATCCCCATTATAAGGCTGTATACATACAGCTTAAAACACTCGGGAAGTGCCGTCCGGCCATCTGGGGGGTTCGTAAATCCAAAACAAGTTCTTGTACGTCCCGCGCCAATCCGCCCTTGCTATTATAGTAATAATTCTTATTTGAATTACCTACTTATGAACACGTGTAAAAGATGCTGTGGATATAGGATGATTAGAAATACTATATGCTGAACAGTTTTACAGTTACAGTTTAACAACTTTAACAGTTTATTTCCACCAACTTCAAAGTCAAAATTATTTACCATAATTTAATATTCGTTGTATGGAAAGGGAGAAAAGCAGAAGTGCAATACTGCAATATATTCGTTTTCTCCTAAAGAAATGTGAAGTTTATAAACTGGATGAGTTGTTGATGGAAATGCATACTACATACCTACAATAATTTAACAGAAAACTTATTTTACCCCTCCCTCCCCAGTAAAGAAATGACTAAGTTAACAGTAATTAAACAATAGTACAATGAAGTCCTTACAGATAGTAATGTGCAAACAAGGCTAGCACAATCCATCCCTCAGTTGCCAGTAGCTTACATTTATACTTTTTTTCTTAAATTAATTAATAGTTTTAGATTTTTTATACTGTCGTCAAGTGGGTTCCAGACTTTGACTCCTGAAAATTAAACACAAAATTGTTTATGTCTTGTCCCAACGAATTTTTGCATAAAGGTATCCTTTTGTCTAGTATTGTAGTTTTCACTGATTTCAAATGAAAACGGTTATGTAAAGGTTTTGGTAACATACTATGAAAAGCTTTTAACATAACCAGAGCAGTTTTGAATTCAATGATTTGACCTAGTCACAAAATTTGTAAATTCTGAAAGAGTACCGATGTATGATCCAAATATTCAGCATTACAAATAAACGTATAACCTTTTTTCTGTTTTAAAAATAAGATAGAGATATTTGATTTACACGTATTCCCCCATACTTCTGCACAGTAGTTGAGGTACGGATAAAAAATTGTCCAATATAAAATATTCAATGCATTTCTATTTAAATAACTACTAGCTTTACGTATCAGTGCGATGCTTTTAGAAAGTTTTCCTGATAAACTGGGTTTTTTGATCGCGTAATGGATAAGAGCTCGGTTTCTCACGCAGACGGTCCGAAGTACGATCTTTTTCTGTGGCCTAGGACATGTTCTTTTTCATTTTTGGTTATTCACTTTTGGCAGAGTTTACAGTTCAAATGACATCAGCAGAGGTCAAGATGCGAACACATGAAAACATGAAAAAATGAAAAAGTCAAAAAGTATAAATTTGAGAGATCAACCGAGTCAGTGCAACAAATCATTCCCTTTCAGCAAAGAATCACTTAGCCTTTGGTCTTTCTGGTTATTAGTGACACTTGATAATGTTGGCGTTATACGACCTCCTTATCAAGAAATTTTTCGGAGGCCCGATTCTTCGAATTTCTTAACAAGTCGAAACTAAAAAAACACCGTACAGAGGGCAGCTCCTCCATCTCACTTGGCATCACCTCAGGTTTCAGTACGGAGACACTCTTAATTTACTCACAAATAAGTTTGCCATGATGGCAAGTCCGAATTAGGAGTCTTCCAAAAGTAGGAAATGTAGAGTAGGAGCAATAGAAAAGCAGAAACTGAGAAACCGTTGCCGTTGAATAGAGTGACCGGCGTTATAGCAAAATGTAAGTAGTCGGAGTGGAAAGCACCAGCAGCTCTTGAAAATGTTTGTAAGCACAGACAGAACGGTTACACAAAAGAAAATACCTCCATCTTTAAACGAACTTTAGATCATTTTAAATTTTGTTCACTAACTCCTGGGGCCACTGTTCAGCCGTTGTAAAATTAAAGTTACAATCAATCTTTCAACAAGGGTTAGGGTGGCGGTCTCAGTGGCCGGCATGGCCCTCGTGTCCCTTTCTGGCTACGAGCCTGTGTTTAGTTGCATATTCGATGTGATTTGAAGATAGCCAAATGCTTCATTTTATTTAATTCTTAAAATAGGTTAGGGCTCAGAGCTGTCCACCAAGGGCCTTGGGATCGAGTTGTGTCCGTACCACACTCCTTGTAAAGGATGTTTTTCTCTCCGATTGCCTGTTGGTTGCCCAATTTGTTTGGATTTGTATTCCCACTTTCAGATATAAAAATAAATTTTAGAGTTGTCACTAAAATAGAAAAAGAATGTGCTTACGATAAGGAATTACGATTAAGTAAGTAGTTGATACTTGTAGTTCCGGACACGCTCCATACCAACCTAGCTCAATCTTGTTTTGTGGCATATTTAATGTCTTCTCAACTTTTTGGGTAAATTGTTAGATGCTCATTTTAAATCACGCCTGTCACTTCAAAACTGTTGTTCAATTTTTGTTGAAATGCAAAATTCAAAATGGACACAAGAATGTACTGTTTAACGTATGTAGCTGTTCTATGTGTCAGCAAATTCGGCAAATATTCAGAAAAATTATACTTGACAGTGCACATTGTGCTATTTTGCGATCTGGTTCAGTAAATCTGACATTATAACGTGTACACCATCTTACCACCGCAAAAGTCCACTTTGCTCTAAAAAGTTGCAAACAGTGGTTTTCTAGAATATTTTAGGCTTGGCCAGCCTGGTCATGTAAAATTTGTCCTCATAACTTAGTTTATTTATACATGAACACCAAATTTTCAGGTAGTTGCGTATCGAAGATCAATTAGTTGGAATTAAAGAGGGTGTTATATTCAGTATTTAAATAATAATAATTACACTTTGCAGATATTTTGAGCTGCTCTCGTAATTTTCGCCAAAACCTGTTTATTCGTTGCCAACAAATGAGAGAATTATTAGAGGACAAAATAACCCGACATTTATCACGTAACCTAAAGTTCACATCTCGATGTGTTGACTTTTAATCAAAAAGTCTTGAAGTTACAAAAAAAAGATGGAAAGTAAGGAATCGGACTAAAATTTTCATTTTTGATATGAAAGGATTTGACAGTAAAATTAAAGGTAATTAAGTTTCTTGTTACATTTAAAGTCAAAATTCAATGTCTATTTCACTGTTTTAACATTATTTGCAATTAATTTGGCTTTGGAAGTCCAACAATGAACTTTGAAACCCACAAAATTGTATAAACAATTCGAAAATATTCGAACTGGGTCAAACTAAAGGTGTATGCAATGTGTAAAATTTGTCTGAAAATGTATTATCAAACATGAGACACAAATATACTTTCACACTATTAAAAAATTGAATTTTTGACCATAATATCATTTAAAGATATGCCATACCTCAGTTTTTATTTCATTTTTGTAATACGTTTTTCATGGTCTGAGATAAACTTATATATAAATCCATGTGTTGAAAATACACTCTTTATTTAACGTATGTATTTTGTTTTTGGTGACGGAAGAAATCTATTCTTGTGGTATTTTATACAAACGAGTTGTATCTCTAAGCGTATTCATCAAAAGCAGTTGAACTAATTCCCTTCAGATGAACTTTCCCCTAGCACAGAAATACTTAACGTTTAACCAAATCATTTTGTTGAGATAATTAAACAATTCACAAAGAATTTATCTTGCACAAAATGTTTACTTTATTCTTTGCGGTCTTATATCACTACCTCACTCTACGTATCTTTAGCTCTGTGTAATGTAGATTGCAATTAATATTATGATCAAATATGTTCTCTCCATTACCGCCGTCGAAGTCACCATTGGGGTTGGCATATGAGCAATACACGTGAGTGCTTCCACTCGGAAAATAATAGCAATAACTAGACGAATAAGTATAAAAATAAGCCCCGTGCCACCAGCCGCTTCGGTGTCCCTCAGCACAGTCGTAGCTCCGTCCATCGTTGTCTTCATCTGGCGTACTAAACCGTGTATTTTGAATTTGATAGAGGCTATAACCTACAATGCAAATAAGAAGAAGGCATTAATTTGACACCAACAAAATTCTTTATCGTTTAAGGATAATAGTATTGCCGCTATATCTAGACAAATGTAGTTTTCATAATATTTCCGAATTGTCGTCCTCACTTACAACAATAGTCACTTTAACAAAGAAACCTCATTTCCTCATTGCTATGTTTACATGTTTAAGTATTTAAGCCTTAACAAGATCCTAGAAGTTCTCAGTTACTGCTTTATGCGAATTTTCAACTAGGATCTACAATATAATTATTTGTTGACTTTTTAAACAAAAGTTCGGCATGCTGCCAAGTTAAATACTGCTGAACATAGGATATTCTTTCATCTTATAGGTTCCATCGTAAATGCCTAGCGTATGACGACTTCTTCTTAGTCATCTCGGCCACTCCCGTTCTAGAAATCTCTTGGGGTGACTTTTCATTTAGTCATGTTCAGATATTATGGAGACTCGAGATCGTTTCTTCTAAAACAGCATTTCTTAAGATTTCTGTCAGTTCAATTTTGTGTTTTTAGGAAGTAACTAGAGTCATAATTTGCATGGACAAGCTGCATGAATTTCCAATTCTCCAAACAAACTTAGTCCAAGCCCCGCCCATAACTGTCTTTAGCTTCTCTTGATGCAGGCACAAACAGTGTGTATTGTCTAAGGCCATGTCCTGGTCAGTATACAAGGCCCTAATGGGTAATCAAAACACTCTGTGCAAGCTGTGTAATATGAGCTGCTCTGTATCTTTTGAATTTTGTACCTCTGATGTCAATCAAAGAGTAGTCACCAACTGAGATTTTTGCTTACCCCAAACTAAAAATGATACTTGGGGTGATGCAAATCCCTCTTTAAAACTACTCAGGACCAGTGTCAGTGTTATGGAAGGGGGTTGAAAGTATTCCTCTACAGCAGTACATAGACTGCTTCAATTTCACGTTAATAAATTAGAAAGTCTGCAGGGCAATGTACAAGAAAAACAGAGACTAGGATTTTAAAAATCTAAAACGTATCTAAAAGTCTGAACGGAATCTTGCACTATGTGCTATTGAATGATTTTCAAAATTCCATGGAACATTTCGCTATACATTTGGTGATTATGGTCATTGTTAACTATTAGCACCTCCTTTATCATATTTATATTACGTGGGACATTTAGTGACGATTTCAACGGCAAGTAAGCAAACAGGCCGGTGCTATAATGGAAGCCCATATAGAGTAACACACGTAATCTAACATTGTGTGATATTCTTGGCATGTTAGAAGTACTAGAAAATCTTTTACATTTCACCGTGTCTTTCATACACTTAACTTACTAGTACTGTTTAAGAACACAATTCTTAGCACATTTCTGATCAAAGGGCATACGGAAACTAAGGTGATCCACAGTCTAAATGTAGACTTGTTGTAGGATGGGTCAACTACTATAGCGATCAAAATAAGGGCAACGTGATTGCTGATTGTAGGCTACAAATTCTCTAGCAAAATAAAATGCATGTGACCGTATTAGGTAAATTCATCTGTAGAGAAGTGAGCTTCTTATTCAAGATGAACAGTTATGAAAATTTGCTCTACAAGATACATTTAATTTATGGTGAATGTGATAAATTAAAATATAAAGGAAAACGTTAGAGTTTCCCCCATCTGTAAATTAAATGGGGAATGTCTAACTTGGTTCTACTAGGTCCAACGAAAGAAATATTTATGTTCAGCTGCTATTTAGAATTCTTTGTAATATGAATACGATCGTACGATGTTGCCAGCTCGAACTGAAAATCATTGCAGAAGCTTTAAGTACATAAATACCTGTGGATCCAGACCGAGTTCCAACATTAGCCAAGCGGTATTTGTTAGTCTCGTCATCAACGTCAAAATTTGTGTACTTATCGTAGTATGAAGTTGATGAATACACAGTGTCGATACGGTATTCATACGTGGCTTGCTGTGTTATGTAATGAAGTTTTTCATTTCCAAGCCAAAAGTTATGTTCTAAATCACCAAATCCCTCTTTGTATTCATCCCAATTTCTGTAGAAGTCTGTCGTACCATCTATACGACGTTGAAACACCTATTTGTAATGAGAGTAAAAAAAGTGTGACAGCTTGTTAGGAGATAATGAGCGGCGAAGTAAAATGTTAAATGATTGCTCAATGAACGAAATCAGTAACAGACAGAAAGAGGGAATTTATCAAAACGACCGGCATCACGTATGCGATTATGAGACTGTAGAACAGAAAAAAAAAACACGACGTTTGTGAAACTCATCGGTTTAAAATAATTTATAGAGGGAACATCATTGATCAAACTTACAGTCCATTTGCCACCATCGATGGACATGTTACAGAGTACTTTAAAAGGTGGATCGGTCCATCCTTCAGGGCGGATACAATAAAAGCCACTTTGTCGGATATTTTTATCCCATACTTTGTTGCAATCTTCGAAGGTCGTAGATAAGTCGCTCGGGTCGCATTCAAAGGGATCGTCCTGTTTTCTCCAGCTGCAGGCTAAAAGATCATTAAGAAGGATTTCTCTTACAGATATTCTATTTGTGTTAAGCGTAAGTGGAAGTAACAAAGAAGTCTTGAGAGACTTGAGAGTAAAAAGTAACTCAGAAATATTAAGAAGCTAACCTGAATCGCTTTCGTAAGTACCAACAGAAGATATTGTGTAGTTACTCCATTCGTCACTGATTCGAAACGCATCAAATTTCAGATCGCAAGATGAACCATTCTCGAAGGTTATGTTAATTTGTAGTTCATACTCTGCCTGATTTGTTAGGTGGGCGACTTTCTCATGTCCAAGCCAAAACTCCCTAGAGAGAAATCCAAATCCTTTTTTGAAGTCATCCCAATCTCTATTAAAGCCAAGAGAGTCATTGAAGCGGCGTAGGATGACCTGTTGTCATGGATTAAAACAGAAAAATATTTTATCTATACATAGATTTATTTTCATTTCATATCTCGTATTGATTATCTCCACAACAACTAAAAATACAGAACACGCCGTTAAACAAAAATTACAAAATTTTGTCGTCTTAAAATAGGATGGTGTAAAAGAAAAAGGCTTGTAGACTAAACAAAAGTAAAATCCAGAATGAGACGTAGATAAAAGTTGTAGTAAAGAATATTAAACCAATTTACGTAATCAATCTTATGGCTAATATTTCATCGTTTTTTTGTCCAACAAATTTGATCAATATTATTGAAATTTCTAAATAGGAGAAATAAAATTTTACACCATTTATAATGGCAAGTATAATACACAGGTTTGCTTACAGTCCAGCCTCCAGAACCCATTTCATTATCGCAATAAGCTTCAAAAGGTTCTTCGTAACCTCCGGTTTTATAAGATATACACCATTTGACACTGGGGACGAGCACAAGTCACGAACTTCACTACAATCTCGTGGATACTCAGGTTTTTGGTAGAAGAAAAACGAAGAACCTGCATGAAGATAGTTACTTATTGCATAAGATTACCTAGATATTACAAATATACCTATCATGAAACTTGGGTATTCTTAAGGAAAAGATAAAACACCGTAATGAAATTTGCTGTAAACAAAACCACACGGAATAAGCAAGAAAAGATAGGCATAGCTTATCTTAGCAATATGCTCAATGTTAAGTATTTTCCATCACTGAAGAAGTTTACCCCATTTTTGTCCTTCAGTGACGGGGCAGAAGGTGTGACTTAGTATAATCATACAACAAATCAAAATAGCAATGTACTGCTTTTGGATGTATTATACAAATAATGAATGTTTATGAGTGCGATAGTATGAATAACTTCATGAGTTGAAAGATTGAATAGAACGTTCGATCTTTCAACGAATGAAATTATTCATACTATCGCACGAATGGAAAACATTCATTATTTGTTTTATAAAGTCTAACTTCCTAAATCATAGATTTTGGTCAAAATTTGATTGTACGTACCCCCATAGCTGACGTCACTGCCGTGGGTTAATATATACTAACCCACGACCGTGGGTTACTACTAAATAACCCATGGCATGTGACGACAAATCATCCAATCAGATATAGAAGAATTGATATGGTGTTACATAAAAGCAGCTAATGCTGAATCGGAAATTTCGCTATCACAATCGTATGAAAATGTTGTGACCTTCCACAGCGAGTTTGACAAGAAAAACAAACAAAACCTAAAATGATAAACTCTTAGTTATATATTAATTGAGTCTGTTTCCTGGTTTGTTGTCCTTCAGTAGCACTGCCACTTGGAGACTGGATGTTCTGAAAAGGAAAAACGTTGAAAACGAGAGATAAAACTCTTTATTTTAAATGCATACTGACCAATACTGTCACAAGTTAATAACCTTAAAGTAAAATTCGGCTTTCGCGAAGGTTGCTCAATATTTATCTAACGATAGACTAATTCGTTTGGCTTCCTTGTGCAAGAAGCTAACCTCTGTTGTTCTTATAACAAAGACCACAAAAAAGTAAATAAATAAATAAAAATAACAAAAATGAAATAGTCATATGTGCTTGTTGGAATAAAACATTCAAGTCTATTGGAATGTCAGTTTTTAGAACTAGATCTAAGGACGAAAATCTCTTATTGTCTCTTCTGTAAGAAATGTCAAACGTTGGCAGTAATTTACCTAAAAATTTGTCCAAACTGATACACCAAATTGCATCTTATGACCCTCAAATATCAAAAAATTTTCCAAACGGGAGGGGACACCCCTTCCCTTAGACCTCTCCTTAGGACGGCGATCCAAAACAAGGTTCAGCCCCCCCGTCTCGAACAGCGCCCTATGCCTATGGTGTCCAAAGCTTCAGAGATACTACCCAACCTATCAGTGTGATAGAATTGGAATGTTCTGCTGAGAAGTGTGAATACGGCAAAAGGAGTCAATGTTCTTTTAATTGTTTTAATTGTGTTTAGTGACAAATCTTTTAACCCTTTGCACTAAAAGCATAGTTTTGTTGAAATCATGGAGAGTGGTCTCATTAACATTTATCAAAATTGTTCTAATTGGCACTGTACAAACTGTAAATGAAAAAAAAAATCTAAGTAAGAAAAGACTGAATCTTTTTAACTGTTGTGGATAGACGTGGCATGAAACATATGGATCGTATGTATTCAGACTAAAAACGATTCAATATTTTCGGGAAATTTTTACAAAATTTTAAAGTTAGTGATAAAGTTGAAGTCACTTCAAAGAAGGGAAATCTCCCAAATCAAAATTATCAGTCCTTACATAATAACTTAATCTCACTGTTTCAATATTTGTTATGCCTTTACTTCAGACAGGACTAACCTTTCTGACACTTACAAAAATGCATTTAGTCCTATTTACATTCTCGAAGCTATTTCGAAATGCACAAAAGAACTTTGTGAAGTTATGCATCTTTAACACTAGGAAGCAAATATTGCCTTTCAGTTTGCAAACACTATGGGTTACTAAAAAGGTCATAAAAGTATTATCGAAATGTACAAAATCTGTAAGTTTGTATAAATTTTCAAAAACAATGGGGCCAAAGGTATTTTCAAGCCACACCCTTGAGGTTGACAGCGTTAAAACATTCAAATAACTGAAAGCATGGAACAATAAACAAGTTAAAACAACCACCTTAGAGATTCGGGCATTTAAAGGGGCTATGTTTGATGAATTGTACACAACCTTGGTTGTCTTTGGGTAACAGATAAAAGGAAGTTGCCGGTTGAATTAACTTTAAATGTAGATTTTAGTACAACGAAGTTTATTCTTCAGTAATAACTACAAGTATTTTAATTAAAGCTGATGTCGAAATATTACCTCTTCCACATGTTTAGTTAACGTTTGTACACTGTAAACTTTGGGAATTTCTTTAAAATCTGTGAGCGATTCGCATGCAAATAAATACCGATCTTTCTAGCTTTGTGCTCCTAAGTTCTCGTGGAAATCATCAAAAAGTCTCTATTTACAAGAAAATCAATGTATGAATGATTCTTCTTAATCTATTGCAGTTCAAATCACCACAATATGCTCGAAAAATATATCTCACCCATTTCTTCTTGTACCTCAACGATTGCTTAAAATACAGTCCCCAATTTGGATAAGAGTACCCGCCATTCCAACTCAGAAATGGCTCCATTTAATTATTTGTCAAGTTTTGTTCTTTATTTGTTAATTCATGCAGAACGTGTTCATGGTTTATAATAAATATTCAATATTTTTGTATAGAAACAAAATAGAAAAATCTCGTGATCAACATAAGAGGAGATTTGTCCGATTTGCCACATTTTTGGAAAACAAAGTCTTAGAGCGACTGCTTTCTCCCTGTAAGCCCACATATCTACAATACTAGAAAACCTTGCTAGTCAAAAGTTTATCTTTCCTATAACTAAGTGAATAAAGCAAAGAATTTTGCTGAACCGAATCTATACTTCGTTTACTAAGGCAAAGTGTATCTGTATAACTGTAAGCTTTCAGTCAACATTGTCAAGTTTGTAGTTGATGTTCGTTATTGTATTGAACTGGAGAAGAGTTTGGACGAAAGTAGAATTAAGGAATAAATCGCATTTGGCGAACTATTATTGGTGAATAAACCGTCGAGACTCCAAATTTGACAAAAT
>WURT03666799.1:0-17701 GCA_009936505.3 Holothuria glaberrima | reverse complement strand
GGGGTCAAATATATTTAGGGTGCGAGATACTTGAACTTTGTACAGTATGGATGTTCATTTTGATAAGAATGATATTTTTGTTTGCTATAACAATATAGTAACCCAAATTTACATGATTTTTTGACCAATCTGCGAAAAAATTTAAAGAATCTGTTTTCAACGGATTTGAGTAGGTAATGGTGTCTAGATTTTTACCCCTCCCCCCCCCAAAAAAAAAGATGCCACCGGTGTCGGCTGGGGAAATTCAAAATGGCGTCCAAAGTTGCCGCCGCATGCGATTTTTTTTTTCGTAGAATAGGTAGGGGAAATGTATGAAGTATTCATATTTAATGTTCCTTGGGTGGTTTAAAAAAAAATGATACTTAGATTTAACTAAGTTCAGGCTAAATGTACCCCTGCCTTCACTCGAGACTTCCCGAACCCTAAGAAGGAAGCCTTGATTACGAGATTTAATGCCTTTCCATCGAGTGTAAAGATAATCATCTTGCCAACTTATCCGGTTAATTTCCAGCCACCTAATTCAAGTTACATTGTAATTTTATCAAATAAGTCCCAAATATTTACATATATCGATTTACATCAAAGTACGGAATGGAGACACTTTTGAGGATTTTAAAGGATGGGTGTCATTGAGAAGTGAGTAGGGAAGGGTCTTTCTAGGTTCAGACTGTTTGATTGCGTCATGCCCTGTGTTGTTACTGAAAGTGTGGAAACAGAAGGATGTTTCCCTCATCATTTAAGTGGTAAAATTGTTTTACATGTATAGCAAATTTGCACGTACAGTTCAGAACATATGTGCTTCTGAATTGAAATGTATTATGGTATTATTTGCTGAGAGTTTTCGTCACTCGTCGCTATATTGAATTATGATCGTTCTGGATCGGATAGAAGGTAGCCCCTGATTCCGAAAATTCTGATAAAACTAATTTGAATTAAAGGAGTCACTTCTACTTGATCATTATCTAGATTTACGTTACCTTACATTGCTGACTTTGGTAGGAGTATCCCTTAATAACACTTTATAAGTTGTAAAAAAAATTTTTTTTCGCGAACAAGTGGCTGTACTTCATGCATTAAATGAATCTTCCAATAAGGGATACTCCATGAAAGTCTTTTCACACAATCATCCACCCCAATCGTACAAGTTGAGGGCGTTTTTTTTCATTCAACGTGTTGTATTTGTTGTAAATATGATCAGGGGAGGTGTTACGAACACCCCAATGATATGACGTAAGGCGAATCGGAAGTGAGGAGATCATGCCCTGTCGTAACAATTGTCATCCCACACTGAATATTTAGTGTTTGTTCATGTAGCTACTACTGTTAGTACGGTTAAATTCAAATGCATATTGGGGGATGATCCCCTGCCCCTCATCTTCGCGGCAAAACAGAAAAGAAACAAAAACGAGAAGAAAAGGAAAGAAAAAGGAGAGGAGAAACTATGGGAGAAGCTATATTGTTTTTAAAATACACCTGGTTAGCATGTCAAGACCAATCTTGATGCCACTGCTCATTATGCACGAAATCAATCGAAACCCGTGCCACTGGAAGGTATCTGGTCTGGCCCCATCAGGATTCCATGGGTAGTATATTTAGCTAGTTTGAAACTTCGCTATAGATAATTGCCTACGTAGCAGGATGTCTAGTTTATTTCATGTTTAGTCATATTCTGTTTACTGTGCTTACTGTGTATGAGGCACGAGATCCGCCCTACTGTTTAATCGTTTCGTTGTATGTGCCTCCGCTGTCGTGATTTGGTCGGCAGCAGTTGCAGAAAGCTCGTGAGAGGTTTGTGTTTGTTATTTTGATTGTCAGTGTGGGACTACTTGCTTCATCGGTTTGGTTGTGCCCGTTTGAAAACATGTAAAAAGTATGTTAAGTACTCGAACACTTAGCTAAAGCAAAAATACATTCTAAATGACCTCATCCTGGTAAATTTGCTTAGTAATAAGCATGATTTTGCAAATTAATGAGCATGAATAACGTGATGAGAAATTTACAGGTTCTAACCTTTTAACTTCCAATTTGATTTAAAACATGCTTTATAACGTCAGAAAACATTAATTTAATATCGTGATTACTTAAATTGAGCGCATTTACAAGGGCCAAACGGGAATACCGATTGAGGAATATTTTATATGGGAAGTAACACAAAATGGTGAATACAACAAACTCCAGTTGAATCAAATAAATAATGGTTTTATTAAACTTCTTCTTAAAAAAAGATTAAAGACATATACTCGTCACCCCAAAGTAAATTTTTAGTGTGGGGGTATCAAAATTCTCAGTTTGTTACTGCTCTTTGATTGACAGCAAAGTTTGAAAATTCAAAAGATGCAAAGCAGCTCACATTCCACACAATGCAGAGAGAGTGCTTGGATTACATATTATACCCTTGTATGCTTACCAGGACATGGTCTTAGGCAATGGAATAGGTTTGTGTTTGCACAAGAAGGAACTTAACACAGTTATGGAAGGAGCTACTAGTTGCATAGTTGGGAGAACTGGAAACGGCTGTGATGATGAGATTTGCCCTTTAGGGGCCTAAACACTAAACGGATGATTCCCTTGTTTAATACTTCACGGAAAGTTCACTGCATCTAGTATCTGAGTTAAAGGTTAATATAAAAAAAATATTCCGAAGTAGAGGGCTTTAGGCGAAGTTTGACGTCACTGTTCACAATGAACGTACATTTAACAATGTCAAAGATACTGGTTTATCTCATGTGCCCAGTAATATAGCAATAAAAGCCTTATGAATATTTATGTCTACTTTCGAAATCCCATCTTGTGATTTTGGTGACTTCTTTTTCCATTTAGTTGATTTGATGCGTAATGAAATTGAAAGCTGACGTTGCAATAGATTCCTCTGCTGGTTTAGAAACGGTTTGCAAAATTATTCCATCCTGTTCAAAATTCGAGCCTTTAGCCGCGGATGATGTCAAAAGACGTGTAATGTCGAGTTCAAATTTTTCTTGTCTTCTTGACCCGATTCCCAATTTTATTAAATGTTTAACTTTAGATGTTTTGTCCACAATCATCTCAAAGATGATTATTCTCTTTCTTCTTACCGATGAGTTCCCTGACCCTTGGAAGTGTACATTATTCCCCCTGTTCTGAACTAACCAGGCCTTGATACATCATTTGCTGATTAAAAATCTATATGTAACTTTTCGTTTATCTCCAATGAAAGCAGTTGCACAGCAAACTTTGACTCATACTAGCATCAATGGTTTATTTCATCGTATTTGACAGTCTGCATATCGACCGTTCCATAGCACCGAGGCTACACTTGTTAAGGTTTCAGCTGGCATTTTGCAGAAGATGGGCAGGAAGCATGTCACTTTTTTGGTGATGTTTGATTTAAGTTTTGGCATTGATACCGTTGGTTTTTCAATACTCCCTGAAATTTGAGCATGTTATTTAAGCATTGATTAACAAGCTTTTACCTAACTTTGCCCCTATCTCTTAAACCGTACACAACGTATTAAAGTCAATGTTTCGTTTTCTTGAGATTTCGACTTGAAATGTGGCGCCCACGGGGTTCCTGTCTAGGACCAGTCTTATTTGTGCTCTATACAGGTAAGCATTTTAACATCCTGTCCTGACACCTCCAACCCCCACACATATGAGAATGCGCACAATTGTACTTTTTCTTTTTTCACCTGGTGACAAGCATTCGGAAATTGAAGCTATAAATGTCGTGCAATGTTGTATCACCCCTAATGAAATAATCAACCGTTAATTTAATAACGACTGCTAATGTTGTAAAAATCAACCGCTAATGTAATAATTCATCGACCGCTAATGTTAATAAGAAATCAACCACTAATGTAATAAATGTATCGACCGCTAATGTAATAAGGAATCAACCACTAATGTAATAATTAAGATTGAGCTGGCCAGTAGTCTGGTGACCCAAGATTACAGCCAACGAGACCGAAGGTTCACGAGACTGAAGGTCAGCAAGATCGAAAATCAAATAGGGTTCACGAGACCGAAAATGAGAGAAGGTCCGCCAGCCTGAAAATGTGAAAAGGTCAGCAGACTGAAAATGAGAGAAGGTTCGCGACACCGAAACCGTGGTTGTCTTGAATAGTTGAATCGATTTCCTAGTTGATACTCTGCATCCATTAATGTAATCGGTAATTCAGATTGCACCAGGTTAGTTTAAAGTTGAATCGCGTGTAAGTGACCCGCCGGGGGCGTAACGAAGGTGTAATCTTTGAGGGGGGGGGGGGTGAAGAGATCATGTTTTACCGACAGATCTGGTGATGCGTAAAACGAGCGCGAACCTCGAGCTTTACCGGGTGGGGTCCAAGGTCCAAGTGTAGAACAATGTGCGTTTTGTAAAGATGTGACTAGGTTGTCGAGCTAATATCAATACATGACTTTGAGTGACTGATTTTGTTTACTATATGCAACTACTTTTATTCTCACTTAGGAACAAAAGTTACAAACCTGCACTTAAGAAAGAAGTACATGTTTTCTTTGTTGTTCAAAATGTAAACTATTTGTTCATGTCTATTATTTTTTTAATTCCCTTAAATTATTGGCATTCATATTCATATCAAGGGCGAGCATGTAGTTAATTATCTCATTTCACTGCTGTTGTTCGGTTTAATCAGTCTTGAAGTCAAAATCAGGACAGTTGCATTTAGTTTTTTTTTTTTTTTTTTTTTTTTTTTTTATCAGAAATAAATAAACAGTTACTGAGTGCATGTGGAACAATAAATTATTCAAAGCACAAAGTAACTGCCCGCTTCAGCATCTGTATGGTCAAGCCTTCTGAGCACGCAACTGAACTGTACCTTGTAAGAAAAACCAATAAAAAATAATCTCAGTTCATGATACCCGATGTAAATCCCCTGCGTCATTATAAGCAAACATCTTGACTTGTAGAAGATAACCTCCTCCATCTCCCCGTCTGAGAAACCAAACACCTTCAGGAAATTTCCACTGTGTATAAAAAGCTGTTGCATAACTTTCCTTTTCTTACTTCTCCCATATTTTCCCTTCCTGTTCAATATCCTATATTTTGCCAGTGCTCACGCTGCTAATTACAAAACGCCTTTGATCAATGGCTCTAGCAGATAAAAGTTAATATCAGTTAGCGAAGAGTTTATCTTAAATTTTGGTCTTTGCAATAGTTTGCCTTTACAGCGTACGTGATAATTCAGGAGAATGTATTGGGACGCCAATTTTATCGTAGGCGTGTCCAAAATGTTAGCCTCTTTCCATCAATCGCCTGTTCACACATAGTGAGGGCGTATGTCAACTGAACTGTATTTGGGTATTTGTTAAATAACTACCCCGTAATATGTCGAATGTTTATGTTTTGGGCCGTTAAGTCGCCAGACTTAACAAAGTGTGGGTAGGGACACTAGATGAGCACAACTTTTACCACGGGACATTCTGACATCTACAAGTGTGGGGTCCAGGGACTCGCCATAGAGCCCCAGGTTGAGAAACCACCGAAGCGCTGGGTAATTGTATAAAGTTGAATTCATAACAATGAACCATCAATCTACAAACGTGATTGTAGAATACCGAAAAGACCACTAGGGGAGACGGAGTGGTCCCCCTTTGCAAACAGATGAAAATTTGAGGGTCCTTGAATGAAACTGAATGTTACTTTTGTGCAGCTTTGGAAATACATTTACTGATAAACTCAATATTCATTGAAAAAAATGGTCCATTACACAGAGAGGTCAAATACAGGGTTTTTGTTCTTGAAAAGTAAGAGGGCAGTATTTTACATTAGTTCCCCTGATATTTTCATTGGGGCTTACTCCTTTCCCACTTCACCCTATCTCCTTCTTTCTACTTCTGTGAAAGTGGTTAAAACACGGGATTACTAAAAGAGGGAGCGACAGCAAAACACTGTCAATACAAGCTGCAAATTAATTTATTGAAGTTAGTTGTGTGTACGGGTGGGTTTGAGAACTAACAAAATTTCCGTAGCATCACTGAACGATCAAAGACCGGAATTCCATCCTTGTCACTTACTTTCATTCATTTTAAGATACTGTCACCTTTTGTAGTGTGAGTGCAGGGAGTTGTTATTTAACAACTCCCTGAAACACTCCCTGCTCAAAGCAATTCACTGTCAAATAGAATAAATTCCGGGACCTGTTTTAGAGTCTTACAAGTGATGGCAGTCAAAGTTGTAATTATTTGTGGAAAATGTGTTTTAAGAAATAAAATCTAGACGTCTTACCTCAAATTTTGTCCATTCCCGTGGCTTAAACGGTTTTCTTTCATTCTTCTTTAAAGTTTTTTTTCACTTTAAGGCATCCAAGTAAAAATTTCTTTCATTGGTTTAGATAACACCTCCCCACTCCTTTCAGGGGAATCCTCATTTAGTTTCATTTAGTAAAGAACTCCTGCTTCACCTTAAGTTGTCCTTTAACATGTCCCCTATGTTTCCCTTTCCTATTGAACATATGTTTTGCAAATGTATACACTTGTAATTAATACTTGTAATTTCTAACAGTTAACAAATAATTTGTTCTTAATCTTTAAGATAGTTTGCCTGCGTTGCGCGCGTTTTGTGATAATCTAGAGGAATGTATGGAGCACACATTTAATTTTGACGTATTTTAATTTATTTTTTTAATCTGTTAATGTTGATCAAACGGTGCTCCTTATCCAACCTATCATTAGGATTTTCTATACTATATCTTTTATCATCACCAACGTTTAAAATCTTTCTGAATAATATAATCACCTATTATGTTCATTTAGTTTTAAAAACTGAGATAAAATGTATAAACTGGTTTTGATCTTTTTTGGTGAAAGTTGAAATTAGTATAATATTAGCACATTCTTCTTACTTTACTCAGCGTTTTGCTTATTGTGCACGGAAGAGTCTTGCATTATTTAGCTTATATTAGTTTACACTAGAAAATATCTCCGGAGATGGGGGAATCTGCTTAGAAGTATATCTTTGGAGGATAATATACTTTGTAGTTTTCTAGTTTAGGGAGATTTACTCTGGAGGTAGTTGCATTCAGGGGACAAACTAACATTTTATACACCCGTTTAATTCCTGCATATACCTCTCTCTGCATGCGCATCCTCATAAGCCTACGAGACCCAGCCCCCCATTGGGAATGCTGCAGTATTTGTGTTGTATGTTTGCCCCAAAAAAAGGTTACTCGATGAGGAAAAAATTTTCGCATGAAAGGGGTTGGGGTTGCAACCCTATAGGGCCGGCCTCTAATTCACCTGCGCATGTCGGTTTACTCTCCCGCCGGCAGCGAGTGTTTGGTGAATAACTGTAATAAGACAACCCAAGCTTACCCATCACGTGGCTTTCATTCTGCAAGCTAGACCAGCGGTCATCAACACTCAAATCTGCTGACACGTTCAAGCTTAAAAAGTCACTTTTTTCTATTAAACAAAAACGTACAGGCTGACTTCGAATTATCTTACATCAGTTCTTTACACTACTTTCGCTTCTAATGCATCAAGTCTATACTTTGCTCCTGAAATCACATCTTGTTATAATCACACCAACACGATCTTGAACGGTTTGGTCCGTACCTATATAAGATCAAGTTTTGACCTACTACCGGCGAAAAGGTGCATAGTGCATATTGCATAAAGTTCATGCCTGTTCTGAAGCGGAATAAACGGGATAAACTTTATCATTTTATTGTGACATGATATAATGTAATATTAAAACATTTTCAAATTTAACACTACAGGACTAACCTGCTGACTGGAGAAAATTAACACAATAATGACATACTATGGTTTACGTATCTTTTCAAATTTCTAGCTGAAGCAGTTTTGCTGAACAAATTTATCAAAGTTTGACCTAGAATTTTGGGTTTAGTGAAACAAATAAAAAAGGAGAAAACTACGATTAGACCTGGAATTGTGTGTGCATGTGTGTGTGCGTGTGTGTTGGGGCTTCAATTTGGGTTATAGTTGCATATGGAGTCTGAGTGGCATGACAAACGGGTGGGTTGAGAATCGAGCCCCTACTTCAAAACCTTCCTCGTTATGCCAAAATAATTAAAAAACAAAACGAAGCAACCTTACGTCGTAAAACTGGACTTGGGACGCATTTCTCTCACACTCATTAATGGCAGGCAACTGAACTATTTTATAATGACGAATTTTGCAACTTTTTGCAGTTTCGTCTTTTTATAGATCCCGTTACTCATAAGCTCACGAGCCGGCGGGCAATGTAGACCGGAGCTAGGCCTGCATTAACCCAGTTCAGGAAAAACCTGTTCCTCGGTCTCATTTTCAGGAAAGTTCGAACAATGTTCTTCCCGTTTTAAAAAGCTTTCTTGAGCCACGTCGAGTCACCTTCTCCCCTCTTAAGTCCTTTAGGTCCATGTCGTTTCTGTATATCTTCTAATCAACCTCTCTCTGTACAGATGTTAGCTAGATGTAGTGTGTCGATTTCTGTACTGTTGAAACTTGGGCCTGAGTAGCGCATTTTCAACACCATGAATACCACTAATTAAACTAAGTTTGTAAACTAAGCCTTGTAGTACAAATCCAATTTACCTCACATGTTAGAAGATAGTTTACACTGTTACCAACGACTTTAAAAATGGAACCTACTGCCATTGTGCTTGGTACTCAGCATAAGCAATGGGGTAGGGAAAACAAGCCAGTGGGCCACAACTGGAGAAAAGGCCGTGGCCGGCCCGGCTTAGACCAACTGGTTAGAAACTGAGCCGTGAAACCTCATCAAGGATCGAACGTTGGGTTGCATGTATAAGTGTGCGGAACTTACGTACTTATATTTTCCTTGCGAAAAAAGGAGGGATGTTCTTTCGCTCGGATTTTCGCTTACCCGATCTGCAAGGGTGGTGGACTTGTCAATATCCTATAACTTACAGAGACATCTCGATTCAATATCTTTACAGTGTGGAACATATGCCAAAGTAGCCAGCGTCTCCCTTGTTTACTAAAGAAACAAAATTTTAGAGACCAAAGATCTGATTAAGATTATGTTTGGTAATGTAAAACATTTTGCCCACCACGAATAAACTACTTTAAGCAGAGTGGCAGCTCCCCGCAGTAAGCTTAATCGGGGACAGCTCGATATTCATACGGTTTTTTATTCATAAGGGTCATTATTCATAAGGGTCGTTATTCATAACGTGCTTAAAGGCAAAAATAAGGTTCATTGTTCATAAGGCTCGTTGTTCATAAAAATAAATGGTAAAAAAGGTTCATTATCCATAAGGTTCGCTATTCATAATAAAAAAAAAAGGTTCGCTGTTCATAATCGAAAAAAGGTTCAATATCCATAATCGAGAAAAAGGTTCATAATTCATAATAAAAAAAGGTTCGATATTCATAATTGTAAAAAGGGTTCGCTATTCATAATCGAAAAAAAGTTCGCTATTCATGATCGAAAAAAGGTTCGCTATTCATAATTGAAAAAAAAAGATTCGTTGTTTATAATCAAAAATAAAGTTCACTGTTCATAATCGAAAAAGGGTTCGATATTTATAGCAACATATTCATAATTACAAAAACATTTCGATATTCATAGGCTCGTAGCAATAAGTAGGTTCCATAAAGCAATTACAAGAAGGCCTCGATTTTCATGATTAAAAGGTTCTCTTAGACTGTTCACAACATTAAACGCGTTTACATGATAATAAGAAGGCATTTCACGAAGAGATGTTAGAAATAATGTCGTAAACCCATCATACATTACGGTACGTTACCTCCGTGCAATGCATCCAGGGTTGGTGATTTTTTTTTTTATTTTTTTTTAATCAATATTTAAATCAATGATTTACATCAATTAAATCGATTTAAATCATGATTTGATGCACTAATGTTTTATATAACTTTAAGGCCAACTTTAACGTGTATTACCCTTGAAAATTGTATCATGACAGCTCTGTTTATATATGTAAGAGCTATTATGAATATCGAACCTTTTTTTCCCATTATGAATAACGAACCTTTTTTTGCTATTATGAATATCGAATCTTTTTTCTATTATGAATAACGAACCTTTTTTTTCTTTTATGAATAACGAACTTTTTTTTTTCTATTATGAATAACGAACCTTAGGAACAATGAACCTTTGTGACGATTATGAATAACGACCCTTATAAGTAATGAGCCTTATGACTAAAGAACCTTATGAACAATGACCCTTATGGACAAAAAAGCCTTATGAATATCGGGTAGACCCCGCTTAATCGATGCCTTTTGCACAAGTCCATACGATCCTAACACTTCTGTGTGTATTCACATTCAGCCCCCGGCCTTCTAATAAAGTGCTAATTACATCAAAACATCAAACTGACTTTTCGTTAACGGATCTTGTTGTAAACATTCATCTATACCGACGCTAAGACTGACTTTAACTGTCACAGGTACAGTAGCTCGTCGTTTCAAGTCTCATTTCACTGTATTATAACATACTCTCCATTTTAAGTCCGACTAGCGTATGAACGCAAACTACGGAAATATTTATAAAACGAGAGAGACATTAAAGAAATCGTTTGTCAAAGTACAAGATTGGTCCTGCCAGCAGACTTCTTTTCCGTATGACACTAGTTTGAGAGGATCAGTAAATTGATAGTAGTGGCGGAGATGTCTGGACACATGTCCTTACACATTCACAATCTTAACCTCCAGATTACTATGCGGAGCATTACAAAATGATAAACCCTTACAGTCTTCAAAAAATTGTTATGTCATTTGTGTCTTTTATTTGTAACTGTTTAATTCTCGGAGTGAAAGCGCCGTATCAATTATGCCGGATACTATATGTCTTTATTTTGTACAAGTTAACAGTAATGCAACATAGTTAGGGTTTAGTTGAATGAAACTAAACTTTTGAGGGTCCATAAATGCAATTGGATGATACAAGTTGTGCAGTTTTGGAAGTACATTATTTCAAAAATCCCCGGTCTTTTATTGAAAAAATGGCAAATTACACAGAGAAGACAAATACGAGACTTTCGCCCTTGAAAAGTAAGAGACCGGAAGCATAATCTACTCCGACATTTTTGGCTAGGGTCTAACCCCCTTCTCCCCAAAAAGCTGTAACATAAGGAATTACCCAAAGGGAGAAAGACAGAAATAACGAAATAACCGGGCAGGTAAATCCTGCAAAATGTATTTGTAGTTTGGTTTGTACGGGTAGGCTTGCCAGCTATCAAAGAATTTCTGTAGCATCACAGAATTTTTTCTCATCGATCGAAGATCATCATTACGAATGTTTCAACATTTTCACTTCATTCCATTTATGTTAACGTTCGAAAGGTAAGTGAGGACTACGCAGAACATGTTGTCTGGCAATTTACTGTTACACAGAACTAATGTCAGGACCTGTTTTAAAACCTACCAAGTGACCAAACTCGAAGTTGTAAGTACTTTAGGCTTGCCCCAAGTCTCTCACGTTATTCTTTTTTCCGCGCTTTACAAGAATCTCGACCTACTTATACTGTCCCTTGCTGTAGCTACCCCACTCTAGCGCTATAACACTTGCTTCCAGTGGTTCTTGTTCTCCCACACACACGTACGTACTGTAGTGGTCTGTTCAATAGAGCGGCTTGCCGTGAGAGACTTGTATCTTTGGTTCTGTTAACGTCATCATTTTAAACTTGTTTGTTATTTAATTCATCCAAAATCATGGATGAATACATTTGAAGATAATTGACTGTTATCATCCAATCGGCTTGGGTATTGTATGACATTTGTTGGATATTCATTACTATACTTTGCTATGAACGTGGTAGTTAACGTGGCGCGTTGAGTTGTTTACATATTGAAAACTTTTCATTGGCTACAGAAACTGGTAAATATTCATATTAGAATACCACTGACTGAAAACTATCTGACGTCACTAAGACCAAAAGATACAAGTCTCTCTCGCTGGCAGCCCGTTCGTTGTGTGTTGGTCGATAATCCACAGTGTAAAGCGACATTACAATGATTCTGTGTAGAGAGCGGGGAGTGTGGGAAATTGCTGCATGCAGCGGTGTAGTCGGAGAGGCCTGAGAGGGTACCATTAAGGAAAGAACAATGAATTAAGGAAAGGAGAGAACCGTAGAAATCCTAAACATCCTAAAAGCTGGGAGCGAGAACATCACAAGAGACTTGAGGCAAGTCTGAAAGTACTCGTGGAAACAAAGTGACAGTGTTTTCAGGAAATAGTTATGCTCCTAGTAGCTTTTGAACGCAGGTTTTGAACAGGCTCATAGGCTAAAAGTAACTTCTTTATTGCAAGCGAGATTTCTAATTAAAGTTTTTCCACCTTGAGACATCCAAAAAAATTAACTCGGAGCATATTCCAAATCTCCCCATCCCCTTACTCCTATAACAAAGAGAGCCCCGGGAGAATTTCAACTTGGTACAGAAATGCTGTCTCACCTTGCCATGAATCCCCCATATTTCCCCTTCCTGTTAAACACTTCATGTTTTTCGAATATACACACTGTTTATTAAATAACTTCCCAGACTTCATTTCGTCAATGACACTATGAGATAAGAATGGTTACACATTTAATTCAACTTCAATTATCTTCTCAAAATTGTTAGTCTTGTCCGAACTGTGTTCCTCATTGAACCCATAATTATGATATCACTGGACAGGTACAGTAGGGCATATCGCTGATTAATTCCTTCGTTACGAATCCAGGTCCAGGTGAAAAAAACCAAATAATTCTCCATGAATGTCTTGCCCATTAAAAAAAAGTCAATGGCTAAACCCCACTTAAAATGTAAAAGGGGAAATGAACACGTGTTCAATATTACACTCGTCGATTTAAAAGAGACAAAACATAATAGGGTTTATAGAACTCCCCCATGTGTGAGCACAAAAATAACATGATAAATGAACTGAAGAAAGGGATGAGATGTATGAAGAAATTTTACCGAAACGACGAAAGACAGGTAACCTGAAAATTGTCAAATAGGCAAAATGAAAATATGACATAGACCTTACTTTTCTCACCTTTTCGCACCAAAGAGTCACAGATAGTCGTAGTTCTAGCTTCTGAAAGAATCCGACATTTTCATAATATCACCTTTCATCATTTTATTTCGTGTTGACAGCCTTCATTTCCATCAGATTTATCGACTCTCCTGCCGGTATCCATCTGCTCCTAAACATTTGAACTGAAAGGTCAAGGGTTATGTTTTGTTGACAATTCCATGAATCCATTAAAAGCGGTTTCAGATATTGAAATCATTTGTACAAAATGTGGCAGTATTATTTTAGGTGTTTCCTACGAAATGTAACAGCCTTGTAGCTACAGGTCCAGCACATTTCGTCAACAGGAAACCACAAGGGCATGCTTAATATATTGGCAAAGGGTCGTCTGGCCGGGAGCAGACTGGAAAATTGTAGCCACCATTACCAGAGCTATGTCATGCAACATTTTTAAGAAGTTGACCGATTCTAAGACCGAGTGCATGTTTTGAGACCGACTTTGCCAGGTCTGGTTGCAGGTTTGAAAATGTGGATGCCCCTAAGGAGTGAGAAGGCGTTATTTTCTTTACTGTCAAGTCCGCACTTTTTGTCAATTAACAGGGGTGACAGGTGTGTGAGAATCAGTGACTGCATGTGGCGAACAGTGCCAAAGACACCAAAAGAGATCTGGTAGCGGGGCCCCTCTGAGGGCCTCTGGTGTGGGGGGGGGGGCAAGGGAAAACCCCTCTGTAGAGTCCCTGCTTCAAAAGCATCTAACGTTATGGTTATCACAATGAAGCATTTATTTACTTCCTCCACCCATGAAAAAGCAGGGGAACATGGAAATACTGAAAGATGTAGCAGATCCTTCCACAGTGTTAATTATGTTTCATGGTTTGTAAGGCTAGGCTTAAATAGGTAAGGATTTCTTTAGCATCACGAAATGTTTCTTACAGATTGAAAGCATTCGTAACAGAACTTCCCCCTTGTCACTTAAATCCATCATCCTTTCATGTCATGATTTTTTTGAAAACGTTAATGAAGGAATACAAAAAAGCATGTTGTTTTGCACTTAACGGTAACACATAACTGATTTTTTGACCTGCTTAAAATGTTACAAGTGACCAAATTTGAATTGCAATTACTTCATTTGTAAACACAGATTGTACCTTTTGGAAAAAAATTATAGCTTTTTACTGCAATTTTGCACAGACTCTAGACTAAATTACTAGCTCAGTTTTTTACTGAAAGTCTTCCAATATTTCTACTTATCTAGTTTTAATTGCAGCGTAAACATGGGTGTCCCTTCTCGGATTGTGTAGTTCATTCAAACTTGTCAAGCCCATATAATACTGTATTTCTTCACAAATGTAAGAAAGATCAGAACATGGCCACACATTTACAAATTTAAATTCTGGATTTTCAATTTAAGCCCCTCTCATAACCTAACACTACTAACAAAATTATTCAACTTTATACTATTAAACGCCCTACTACCGGCACAGCCCCTAGTATGTAAATTTGACACATTCTACCTTGTTACGCATTGAATGCATACAGCCTACGTTTAGAATTGCTAATGTTAACTTTACATGATATTTTTGTCGATGTTTTCAGGGAATAATTTTCCAAGTCCGCAAACAATTACATCTTTGTACTCAAGAAACCATGGACTACTAGATTGGAAGGTAAAATCCCTGTTTGGTCAATAAACCTTCTTGCTTACTTTGCGTTCCTTCATCGGTAAAGCATTTTGAAACACTGCCATCTATAAGGACATGGAAAAAAAAAAAAAAACAGAAAACAGAGTTCATTGGTTACCCCACCACTATTTGGCTTAAACGCTTGTATACCCACCTGTACAGGTGCAACTGAAATGCATTTATACTGTAGCAGGGAAATATTCGTTCTGTTTACGCGCCATTCAGTTGATCGCAAAGCTTTAAAAGAGTAATTTTTGTTCTGCAACGTAGTACGTACATATACTGAAATGTGCATACCGTTAGTCATTACACGACTAAATAATGGTCTGAGCCAGTTATTTGGGCTTTCAATTCACGTCATTATCGGAAGATTAATTGGATTAAGGCTATGTCTCTGAGTCAATTTTCAAGAGCTATAGCGAAGATGGTTTGTGTTTGGGTAACAACGGAAAGGTAATTCTATTCTAATATTTCGAATTTTTCTGCCAGAGTTTTCAAACTCATTCAGTCCGTGGAAGCAATCCGTCTTCCCTTGGTGATACATAATATTTATTCAAGTTATTCATGTATTATTTTAGAAAAGACAATTTAGACCAACTTTTTGCCAGGTCTTTACCTGCCTAAACAGTTGCCTTTTAAGAAGTGCCTTCACGGTCTATAACCAAGAACCCTAGGCTACTCTCTGTTTTTGAACAGTCTTATGGTGAGCCTAACGTTAATTAACTGTTAAAACGCCCTACGAAAGCCGTTATTGTCAGGATGTCCAAAGAAAAAAAAGAAAAAAAAAAAAAGAGAGAAAAAAAAGGTTTAAAGAGAGATACCTCAGTACGGAAGCGTATTGTTGTCACGTAAGATTTTTTTTTCAACTTTTCGAACGTTCGAAAATATTTTCGTACGTTCGAAAAAAACTTTTGGAACGTTCGAAAATCTTTTCGTACGTTCGAAAAAAACTTTTCGTACGTTCGAAAATCTTTTTGAACGTTCGAAAATCTTTTCGTACGTTCGAAAAAAACTTTTCGTACGTTCGAAAAGATTTTTAAACGTTCGAAAATCTTTTCGTACGTTCGAAAAAAAACTTTTGGAACGTTCGAAAAAACTTTTCATACGTTCGAAAATCTTTTCGTACGTACGAAAAACTTAATTGGAACGTTCGAAAATCTTTTTGTACGTTCGAAAATCTTTTCGTACGTACGAAAAGGTTTTCGTACGTTCAAAAAGATTATCGAACGTACGAAAAGTTTTTTCGAACGTACGAAAAGATTTTCGAACGTACGAAAAGATTTTCGAACGTTCTAAAAGTTTTTTGGAACGTACGAAGAGATTTTCTAACGTTCGAAAAGTTGAAAAAAAATCTTACGTGACAACAATACGCTTCCGTACATCAGTCGAAAAGATAAGCAACTAAAATTTCAATATTTAGTTTAATCTTGCGGCTTTACATACCTAAGTTTGCCGCACTATTCGTCTAATCTTTGCTAAATAGCAAAATGGTTGTAATTAACTGTTAAGTTGGCTGCTTAAAACTGGTATAGGCTGCTAACTTAGGCTAGGCGATAGCCAACAATTCGACGAGTAAGTAAAACCGTTCCGTGACCTGCTATGGACGTTTGCTTGCTGTACAAACAGCAGTTCGCATCGCACATACTGTTACTATCCATACTCAAGCAGGCCTACCACAACTTTAGAATATTCTATAGGCAATTCTTTACAACTTTGTAATCTACTTAGTATTGATCTAGTCCTTACGATTACCCGGGTAGAGAATTCTAACCTAGGCTCGCAGCAAATGTCATGGTTTTCTTTATTGCATTTTTGGAGCATTCGGCAAGTTTTTCTTTTATTTCGGGGGCTTGTGAAGTTTATATTCACTTTATCTGTTGTATAAAGTTTATAGAATGTGGTCTAGGCCTTTTAGACTTAAACTAAGGCGCAAACATGCTTTATTAAATTCCACCGGGTCTATCTCTTTCTTTCGAGGCTTTCTGAAAACTTAACACAAGCCTAATCAACGTGCCTAATTCTGTGCATATCTTCTACCAGGAATAGGCCCTTTAAGTTTTGACTTCTTACCAGGGTCTTGGCCATCCTGAAAAAAAGGGGCCGACGTTAAAAATATTACTTTCTCTGAATTAAATAAAAAGTCAGAAAATTTGAGAAAACCGCCTCAGATGAGGCACATCAGAAAAAAACAGAAAAGTGGTGGTTATCGAATGTTGAATTAGGCTATAGACTCACAGCCACTTTTAACATATTCAAAATTGTGTTTCTTGCCATTGGGTTGTTGTCATGTAAATAACCATCACAATCTAGAGAGGGGTCTAGAACACAGTTCCAGTCCCGACCCAAAATAACAAAAGTCTCATTTAATTCTAATAACAAATCTCTTAGATGATGGTAAAAAATTGGGGAGTCCCTGTTTGGCCCGTAAATCGACATGATGGTGAAATCATGATTCTCAATTTCCACTGAGATTACTACATAATTCCCATCTGTATTGTACTCTATCTTTTTCATTTTAAAGGGGAAGTTATTATTCAGCAGAATAGCTGCCCCTCTTTCATTTGTTCTGTCACCACTAAAATATAATTCATAACCCCATTCTGCTCTTAAAGTACACCACATATTTGATGATCAATGCACATCTTGTAGTAAATAAATATTTGCTTTTCTTTTACGTAGGAAATGAATAACATCTCGTCGTTTGTAAAAATTTGCTAACCCCCTGCAATTTAGGGAAACTATATCAAGCTTTGCCATTGTATAAATTAAAATTTAAATCTGGTATAATTGTAAGCTTTGCTATAATGTTGGGACATAATCTCTGAAATTTAAAAAGGAAGAAAAATAGAGGAGACAGCAAAACTTTAGATAGACGAATAAGCACCAAGTAAGGAAGGAAACGAGAGTACAAGAAAGGAAAGTACATGGAATAACACACAGGGATGGAAATAAGCGGTATCGCAAGTGCACCTCCGTGCGATACAGTTCTCAGTATGTATAGCATTTTTTTTTTGTGATGCATTTACAGATGTGGCTGTGGCTTTGAGTCCCTCCTTAATCATCACAAGAATACTGTTTATAA